>PVKB01002121.1:0-29292 GCA_004027205.1 Ctenodactylus gundi
TGCTGAGGCTCTCAGGCCACCCGTGAGGGTCCCAACAGGAGAGAAAGTGTGGGCATCACTGTCATCTGCAGCAACCTTACCAAAAATAAGGCGAGCTACCAAAGTTACTGAAGAGGGTTCTTATGTATGAATGCCTAAGAGCAAACCCAGGCATAGCTGTTTGTTATCTCCTGACTGCCTTTCTTCAAACTTGGCCTCAGTCTTTGGTGACACTTTGTTAGTTCAAGCTTCCCTTTTACTTAAATTTAAGCTGCTTCTGATGGAATCTACATACCAATCCAACATTAGACAACCGGGCAAATAATGTGGCATGCCAATGCCCTCATGATTGAGGACTGGACTAAAGCCAGAGGACGTTATAACCAGCATGGAAAAATGGAACTCAAACAATTAGAGTTTGGTTTTTTGTTTACTTTTAGAGGTAAACTATTTCTCCAAACTTCCTTCTGCTGAACATAAAATCAACATTGTCACCTCTCCTTGGTCCAGATAAGTGACAAAATATACAGTTTCTGACCCAGGGAAGTTAGGATCCAGCTTCCTCTCCACAAGAAAAGGAGAGATGAACTGAAGGTGCAGGAAATGTGAAAGCACTTAAGGATGTGCGCTATCTCTACACTCCCCACTCTGCGCGACCCCTACACAGCTGTCTATGTGAGGTCGTGATCTGAGTCAAACAGACTCCGTTTCCTTGGACCTAGCCTTGAATAAATCCTTTTTTTTCCTTTTTGCAAAAATAATGACTCTTTTGGTTTGGTTAGGGGTAAGCAAATGAAACTGAGTATCTGATCCTAAGAGATCAATAACACTTTTTCTTTTGAATTAAAAAATAGCTCAGGAAGGGCCAACATCATCTTAAGAACATAGTGACTTTTGGCAATATTTATTCCATTCTTTGTTAACTAAGAAAAGGTAGGAAAACACTGGGCAAGTATATACAGCTAAAATTAGGCAAGGACATTAAAACAGCTATAAACGTCCCTTATTTTATAAGAAATGTTGACATCAGCTAATGACCGTAGTCCCCTGGTGTCTTTAGTTATTAAAATAAGTACTAGGTAGTGCTATGTTATATTCTTCCTCCCCCTACCGTTTTTAACATTTTTACCTGCTTTAAAATTTTTTTTTAAATGTAAAACATCTGGAGAAAATGAATGACTTCTGTGCTATAAACCAGCCGTGAGATCTCACACAAATCACTCAGATTCTTTTCTCTTTAATTTCTTTATCAGCAAATTAGATGAGGTGGGACCGGCACACCCGCCAAACATAGGGCGTGTATGGCCCGGTGGCAGCAGCCTAGCCAAGCCAAGTCTTTGGGGCTCCTGTGTGTCAGATGTATAATCAACAGTAATAAAAGGAAGATGCTTTTACTGGCAGAAATTAATTAGGTAAATTTCAGTAAGCTTTACCCAATTTTTCTTAGTGTGTATCTGCATTTTTGTCTATTTTTTTTTTCTTTTCACAGTGATTATGATAGCCTTCCATTTAGTGTCATTTTGTTATGTTTAACCGTCTTTTATTTCTTAAATGCAAAAAGTAGAGACATTGGCATCAAAAAGAGCCAGTGTCCCAAGGTGCAGACCTGCCCTACCCTTCCTGGATCTCCTTTCTCTCATCCCTTTTTTTTCAGGAAGGAGTTCATGATTAATGCACCCCAGCCCAGAGGTCTGCGGTGTGCTAGCCAGCTCCCCTCTGCTACAGTCATCAATCTAATGAGGTCAAGGACATAGGGCAGCCAACAACCCCACCTTTGGAAGGGCTGGGAGTGGAAAGGCAGATCTCTGGGAATATTATCAACTCAATCCTGGCCTCAGTTCTTTGTTCCAATCAATCAGTTAGAGATTCATAAGCCAAAACTGGTGTCTAAAAATGTGCTCAGCACATACCTCGGACTTTCGCCTTCTCAGAGCTCAGAGCCGGGTTCACTCTGGAGTTTAATAGACTCTGAATTTCCAAGGCTGCAGAACCTTAAGACACAATGCAGGAAATGAGATGCCAAGGATTCAAATCCTAGCGCTGCCACTTAGCAACCATCTTGCTAGGAATTTACCGAATTCCCCTCAGATTCAGATCCCCATCACCAAAGTGAGAAACCACGCGGAATGTCCTCAGGCGTCAGCGAGACGAAGCAAGAGCAGCCTTGGGGCTAAGCTGTGCCAGTAGAGAGGTCTCAAAAACGTATGTTGTTGTTATTTAATTGTTATTGTTATTTATTTTAGCAGGTTTCAAGTTTTTTCTCCAAGAACGTTGTGACACTTTTAGAAATCATTATCTTTGAAAGGTTTTGCTCATAGGGTTACGTCTATTGAGATTTGTAATATTTGAAATCAAGATTAAAAAGTTTAAAATACAATTTTATAGAAGTACACATCCCAGTAGCTGGCATACAAGTGGTGTGATCCTTCATCATTCTACCATTAGAAATGTCACTGGGGACTCAAAGAATGGAACTGGGAAAGGAGAACAGCAGCTTAATGGGACAGTTTTGACCTCGCAGGTCTCTCATCTCATGCTGAAAATCATGAGCCCATTCTGGTCTCCGCTCATGGGTAGATAGAAGTGTCTGTCACAACATCCTGTCCCACGCTTTGGTGATATTTGGGTTTGCCAAGCAAGAAACACAGTCTTCGTTTCATGAACTACTCACACCTCGGTGTCAAGAATTCTCTTTCAGATCATAACCCGTGACATCTCATTTCTTTCATTCTTGTCTTAACAAAGGCAGAGAATATCTGACAACAACGACAACAATAACAAAAAACCATTGCTGTATGCAAGACAGCCATATACCAGCCACTGCCAACCACTTTTTTTAAAAAGTTGGCCAATATGATTTTTAACAATCACCCTAAAATGTACCCAGTTTAACTTCAGGATTATAAAGGAAGAAACAGAAAGCTTATCCAACATTGTACAAGTAGGGAGTAAGCCTAGACCTCCCTATTTTCAAACACACTCTCTAAAATACTCTGCCTTTCTCACATTCTTCTTCACCCCATAATCATTATATCTTATTGTTCAAGGTAAATGTCATGGCAGTGTTTAAAGCATGATCTCTTTGAATCCTTTCATTTAAAAACAGTTTAATTAGTGGTACAGAATGATGATGTTGGTTTGGGGGAATTGGTACATGCATATAACATCTCTTTTTTTCCTCAAAATTTATTATGCAATGGTTACATCGAACTTGAATATTTTTTGCAGGTATATATCACTAGAGCAATACAATCCCTTCCCCTCCCGCTATTGGCCACCCAGTCCCTCCATCATCTCTGCCCCCTCCCCTACCAACTCCCACTATTACACCCATTTGGTTCTATAAAATGCCCATATGCTGGGTTTCTTATATTAGAGAATCCATGTGATATTTTACCTTCTGAGTTTGACTCGCTTCGCTAAGTATGAGGGTCTCAAGTGGCATCCATCTACCTACAAAAGTCTCAGATTTATCTATCTTTAGACGAATAGTACTTTTTGTATCCATTGGCCTGTTGATGGATGTTTTGACTTCCACAGTTTAGGTTTCGCTAGTTCTGCTGCTATAAACATAGGTACACATATATTTCTATTGAATGTTGCTTTTAACTCTTTTGGAAAGATATCCAAAAGAGGCATCACTGGATCAAATAGAATATTTATTTTCAGCTTTTTGAAGAATCTCCATATTGCTTTCCACAGTGATTGTATCACTTTATAGCCCCACCAGAAATGTTAAAGTGTTCCTTTTTCCACAACCTTGCCAACATCCAATGCTGTTAACTTCTTAATATGCGCCATTCTCACTGGGGTAAGATGAAAAAAGAAACACGATATTTAACTTTCTGAGTTTGTCTTATTTCACTTAACATGATGTTTTCCAGTTTCATCCATTTTCCTGTGAATGACATGGTTTATTTCTGAAGAATATTCAATTGTGTACATAGCACATTTTTTTGTCATTGATTCATCTGTTTACAACATGTAGGCTATTTTCAGAGATTAAAAATTATAAATTGTGCTGCTGTAAACATGAGTATGAATGTATAACTAGAGTTTGTTATCTTTTAGGAATATATACAGGAATGATTTAGCTAGATCAAATGGCGTTTCTATGTTTTTAGTTTCTGAGAAATCTCCATAGTGATTTTACTAGTTTGTGTTCCCACCAGCAATGTAGACAGGACTTTTTTCCCTCTGCATCCTCACCAGCACTCATTGTGTTCTGACCAGGGTGAGATAAAATCTCAGTGTAATTTTGATTTGTCTCCCCCTCATGACTGATGATCTTTAACCTTTTTTCATATATTTATTGGATTTTTATAATTTTTCTTTTAATAAGTGTTTATTCGCTTCATTTGCATATATTTTGATTAGGTTACTTGCTTTAAAGGGTTAATTTTTCACATATCTACACATTGTAGATGTTAACATTAAAATATATCTATGTTCTATTTATATATGTTAATATATATTCTGGATGTTGACACTATATCAGACTAGTTAATTCAACATGGAAAATTATAGCTGCATTTTTTTCTTGCATAAACTGATATTGATCCTAAAATATGTATTGGATTGCAACAAATTCAGTGTAACCAAAAAGTCATGAAAAAGATAGACAGAAATTGGAGAAGTCACACTTACTAATCTCAAAATTTTTAATTTAACAACAGTCCTCAAGACAATGTCATAGCAATGTAAAGACAAACACAAAGATAAACTCAAATAAATAAAGGTTCTAGAAGTAAACTTCGATCTTCAGCAAGGATGCTATGATAATTTAGGAGTGGGAATACCCATTTCAACAGATGTGCTGGGATAACTGGACGTTGGCTACAGAAAGTAAAGTAGGGGGAAAAAAGTAAAGTAGAAAAGTAGAGGTAGACACCATGGTCTACCTGTCACCTCAGCTACTGGGAAGTCTAAAGTAGGAGGGCTACAAGTTCAAGGCCAGCCTGGGCAACTTAGGCAGACCTTGTTGTAATAGGACCTTATTGTAATACAATAGGAATAGGAATAGTCAAAAAGTCATCAAATATTCATCAACTGAGAAACAAAATATCATCTATCTGTACAATGGAATATGGTTCAGCAAGAAAATGGAAGTGTTTATTTCATACTACTATACAACACAGATGAACTTGAGAATGTATTAGGTAAAAAAAAGTCATCCTAAAATGCCACATACTACATGATTCCACTTGAACTATGAATAATAGGCAAATCCACGAAGATAAAATAGTGGTTGGTAGCACCTGTGAGGAGGGGCAATGAGTGGGTCCTGGGTAGCTTTGGGCTGATGAAATGTTCTGGAACTAGGTAATGAAGTAGTGATCACCCAGCTTTGTGAACACACCAATAAAACAAACAACAACAAAAACACTCCTAGGTAGGCCTGTGGCTCAGATCTGAGATGCTGAGGCAGTACAACTGCAAGTCTGAGGGCAGCCTGAGTAACTTAGCAACTTAGCAAGACCCTGTTTCAAAATCAAAGCTAAAAAGTGCGCAGGGCCTGGGATGGATCTCCAGTATCACAGAAACCAACCAACCAACCAACCAAAGCAAAACACTGAACTGTACAGTTCTAAAGGGTAAATCTTAGGGTACAGGAAATATATCTCAATAGAGCTATTATTTTTATGATGTTCTCTCCTGGAACTGAGTTTATGTTATCTCATTCTTTTTGTTTTTCTTGTCTTCCCAACCCACCCCAAGCAGTGACTCTGAGAGTGGGCGCTAGCCAGAGGAAGCATGTTCCATGGGGTGAGGAAAACGAGGCTGCTTTTTATCAACAGGTTTGGTCATTTTAAGCAAAGAATACAATCTGGGTTCCTACTTTTTGCCTTCTGCTTTTGTTTCCCTCCACCCCACCCCCACCCCCGCAAATCCAATTCCCATCTGACCTCAGAAGCATTGTGGAAACTGCTAGAGAAGCTGCTGGCGACTGCTGAGAGCCAAGAGCGAGTTCCAAACCCTGCCCTCTGCAGGGGAGGCTGCTGGCCAGTCACCGGGTGGGGCCTGAACCCCAGGAAGAGCCATGGACCCTCCTGGTTGTTCTCGGATGCCAGCTGTCCATCCACAGGCTCCCGCTGAGGACAGCACTCCCATCCAGCCGTCGGTGAGGAGTGTCCTGACAAGTTGTCATAGTCATGAAATCTGCAGGAGCAGAGCAAGTTCACTGGGGAAGGCAGAACTCAGGCAGAACTAGATAAAAGAAGACGTTTGAAAGAGGGGAGGAGGGGAAATAAACCCGTCGGCCCAACAGACCTTAGCACTATCTCAAAGCTGACGGATTGTAAATAGGCCTGCTATTTTCTTAGCCAGCAAAGCATATTTCAGATTCTTTCAACGTGTTACTTTGGAGCTACTACTTTCTGAAGTAACCCCTGCGGCAGAGGTGGTGTATTTGTGAAGGAGAAGGGGAGCTACAGAGCAAGGGAGGGTGGCTTATACTTTTATCCTTGACTGGCACCATTTTCTGAAATACCAAAGCAGCCATTTTAGCTCTAAGGACTAACAACAAAAAGGTCAAGATGTCCCAGGCCCACTTTCAGCTTGGAAATAATTTTAGCATTCCTCACGGGAAATGCATTGTGTCCCACTCTGGGAGTACTGATGTTTTGAGAAAATTTGAGCCTCTCAAAATGTAAGTATTTTATTGTCCATGGATAGCACATTCATTAAGTTAAAGCCAAGGAAACGGAATGGGAAAAATTATGAGGAGTCAGTGAAAATTAAAGAAATGAAAAAATAAATAGTCTTTATCAAATACCATTTATCTGAATTATATCCAAATACTTGGAAACATATGCACATGAAACTGACTTTGAACTACACTTAGATTCTGAAGTTAACAGACAAAGCATTCAGCAAAAACGAGCTAAAAATAGCAAACATGTTTTGTATTTTGCCAGATCTCATAATAGCTTTTAAAAAGGTTAATAAGCTTATAGTTTTATTTTTCCTACAAAACCTAGATGCTTTTAGGACAGCAATAAGAGAAACTGCAAAGGTAGACATCCTTCTCCTATCCAGATTTGAATTCATTTACTATGCAAATTTCACTAATTTATCTAAACTATTTAAATGTTTATTTATGAATTTAATGCTTTTTAAGAAGTTGACTTGTAACACTAAATATAAGTGAATATGACAAGATTATAGAAGTTTCTCTTCTGGGGAAGAGAAAGGAAAAAAAGTTGATAAAGAAGGTATCATCAATACTATCTTGGTATAACCCCTTACAAATTCTCTTCATCTCAGTCCTAATGGGCTCGTGGACATACACAGAGCCTCGCCATTTCTGTCACAATGTGTAGTGCTGTAATAAATGGCTTCACATGTGATTAATAAACGATGAAATAATTGAAAGTACAACCCAAGAGTTGCACGGACTAATATGTGGTTTGCTCTCCTAGGTTAAATTTGTGCATAAAAAAAGCCAACTTCACTAACAGGGCTGAGTGCTGCAAACCCCGAGAGCACGCGGCACCCTCCAAGTCGCCCAGCCTCCCACTGTCTCCTCAGCTCAGTTCGGCCACCTGCTCTGTCTCCCGGGAGTGCAGGGCTCAGCTCGCTCGGACTTTCCACATCGCACCAGAATTCCTTCTGCCACCCTCCTCCTGTCCTCTCTCATCAACTCCTTGCATGGTTGTCTTGGAGGTCAGGGCCTATATTTTGATAGTATTTTTATTTTTATTTTAAACTGAGCTAGTAGTTTTGTTAAAATTGCTTACGTTGCTTAATAACAGGAATGCAAAGTAAAAATAACTCTAATTACTTTTAGAATTCGGTTTTACAAAAACTCGAAAATTTTTTGAATGTGTACATCACAGAATAACTCATACATGTATGGAAGGCATTGGCATTTGTCTAATTATGTCTATAGTGTTTGATCTTGGCATCTAATGCTGATTGCTTTGTTTGATACCTTTAGCTCCGCATTGATTAAATAAACAAATCATTGATCTTTCTTTCCCCAGTTCATTTCATAGTTTGCATTTACTCAGATAAGAGGAACCAAAATGAAGACATGAAGTGGTCTCTCTTCCATTTTTATGACAAGGTAACGAGTAAAGTTCAGTAGAAGAAAAAAGAGGACAGGTGTCAAGCAAAACTGATCATCTATGCTGCAAGTTGTCCTGAAAAGTGTGGCCTGTTCCTCAGTGCAGCGTCAGGAACACGGATAATACCACATGCAAGCCCCTACCCTGACTCAGCTACTAAAAGGCACTGGCGAGGTTTTTCCATGAGTCCCAGTTTAGTCTAGTCTAGCCAATAATTTGGAAGTCGGCCTCATGGGGGTAATTACTGCCTCCAGCTCCGTTGTGGACAAGAGTCCAAAGGGGATTGGGATTCAGCGAAGAGCAGTGAATCTGAACAGCAGGGCCATCCTGCAACACCCCAGTAACCCAGCCTGAGCCCTTCCTATCTCAGCCCTCTTTTCTTTTCTTTCAAAATACCAGAGCTGACACCCATTAAAAGGCAAGATCTGGGTTCAAGTTTCAGAAAGTTAGTGGTCCAGAGTTAACAGTAGAATTTTTATTAATGTACTGATTCTCCATCTTTGCGGGGGGAAAGTGCAGGTCTATTTTCCTATACTTGCAAATCCTGAAGAGGAAAGAATCGTTGAAGTATCCATTAAATCTGGCAATCCTATGTTTAGCACTCCGTACAAGCGGTGGCAAGATGTGAGTTCCAAAGGGCTTGGTGGTCCTACTGCTACAGCATTGCCTCTGGACTGCCTCTGTTGACAGCCTGTGGCCTTCCTCTGCAGATGATCCACACTCTGGCTTCTCCACATTTCTGGGATCTCTGCTGCACCTAACGCTTCTCATTTGCAGATTCATATACTGTCCTCTCAGGGGCACACTGTTTGGCCTCCAAGGCCTTCCTCTGAAATCTGGATGGAAGCAGCCATGAGCTCACAATTCTTGCACTCTGTGTGCCCGTGAAAACAACACCATGTGGATGTGGCCAAGGTCTCCACTGGCTTCAGTAGCAGTCTGCCTCCCTGGACAATGGCCACTGAGGCCTATGAGTTCTTTGATTGAACTTCAGTAAACATTTTTTCTCTCTAGGGTAGAGAATGCCCCAGGGTACTCTCAGAGCAAGGTCCTTTTCCTCCCCACCCTTTAATTGATAAAGGATAATTAATCAACTAACCAAATTTAATTGGTTTTGCTGGTTTCTAACATCTCTTCAATGAGACTTTTTTATAGTTCTACTCCCAAGTACTTGGCTTTTTCTTTTAATGCTTATCTCTTTAATAAATATGTGCTCTTCTGCCTCACCTTGGTAGTATCTTTTAGTCTAACAAAACTGAAAATTTTCTGCATCATTTTTCTCTGCCATTTTTCCCTCTTGGTGCTCAATGTAGAGCTATTTTAAAGCCACAAAGAGTAGGCATATATGATAACCTGAGTACTGGGTAGCCTTGAGATTTCCTCGACCAGATTAAGTAAACTACTGCTCTTAATCTCAGCTTCAGGTGAAGTATCTGTGCAAGGGGAAAATGCAGACTTACTTTCTGCCAGAGCATAGCATGAATGGGTTTTAGGTCACTTGCCAATACAGTCCTCCTATCCATCTGAAATGTCTTGAGCTTGGCCTTTCTAATCCACACTTCTATCAGCATTCTTGTCTTCTGAGCTCCTACCAGAATTTCCCAACAAGCTTGGCTTACAGAATTCTAAGTATACTCTCCAGCCAGTATCCTCAAATCTTTCCTTTCTGAAACCAGTTTTTAAAACTTCAGAAACCACATCATTGGGTAAAAATCACAGCAACAACTCAACTTCTGGTACCAATTTTTGTTTTGGTTACTTTTTTATTGCTGGAACAGAATACTTGACATCCACAAATAAGAGAGGAAAGATTTATTTTAGCTTATAGTTGTAGAATGTCACAGTCTATTTATGGGAGGCCAGAAATTGTGGAAGCACATGGCAGAGGAAGCAGATGGAGAAAGAGCAGGAGACAGGCTGCTCATGACATACGAACATGAAACTAAGTAAGGGAGGAAGGATAGAACCAGCATACACCCTTCTAGACTAAGCTCAAGGCATCCAGCCAGGCCCCACATTCCAACAGCACAGAGTGTCCATAGGTAATCCACATCATACAAACCCATGAGGCTTTTAGGGGACACTACAGATCGATATCATAACAAACACGTATAGGTCCATAACTTACATGTAATCAACAGAGTTTGGGAAAATGATGCCACATGACTTGAAAGGCCTAGTCCATTGTAGCAGCAATTTAAAGAGAAGGTGCCAGTCTATTTACAGGTGGACCCATGGCTGGGTCAGAGATGGAGACAAAACTCCTCACTTCAGGGCAGAACAGAGCCAAGTCTGGGAGGAAGGGTACGTACAGCACAGACTCTCCAGGTCAAGCCCCAGCATCTGCCTCTTCCAGCTAGACCCCCACCTCCCAGCAGTACACAGCATCTGTAGGTACACGAGGCTTTTGACGGATGCTCCCGGTCCCAATCAAGAGGAGGCAGCAACTTTAATATCTGTGTCCATGTTGTGGGGCGTCTGTGCTCTAACTCCTGTGCTCAACTCAGCCATTCCCACATAGAGCTTGGCTCTCTGTGTATGACTTTGACTTACAGGCAGCTAATCCCTCATTCTATCCTGGCCAAGGAGACCTGACTTCTCTGGCCCTGACGCGTCAACTTTGCAGACCCCCACAGTTGGCCAACCAATACCACAACCCTGACCCCCCAGTGGGAACTTGTCTCCCTTAGCCCACAGCCCACATGCCTGCTCTCCCAGCCTATCAGGCAACTCTGCTTTGTCCTCTTCCACCCAACCCCAACCCTCATGCCGGCTAATCCACCCACACTGCACAGAAGCTCTGTCCACTGCATGTCAGATCTTTTTACTATTTTATCCTTTTTTATTTTCCTTTTTCAAATATATATATATATATATATATATATATATATATATATATATATATATAATACATAATGGCTACAATAAGTCTATTTTGTGCACACAGATACTGTGTCAACATTACATAGCGTTTTGACCCTCCCCATCCCCTCTGACTCTCATTATCATCCCCAATTGGTTCTGTAAAACGCCTGTATTCTGGGTTTCTCCTGTTAGAGAAACCAAGCAAAATTTAATCTTCTGCATTTGACTCATTTCACTAAGTGTGATGGTCTCAAGTTGTCACCATTTGCTTACAGAAGCCTCAAATCTATGTCTTTAAGGAAGAAGAGTACTCCGCATACACCACATTTTTTTTGTCCATTGGTCTGTTGTGGATATTTTGGCAACTTCGCCATTTTAGTTATCGTTGGTTCTGATGCTATAAATGCAGGTATACATGCATCTCTGTTACACTGCTTTTAATTATTTTGGAACATAATTAAAGAGGTATCACTGGATTGGATGAAATATTTATTTCAGCTTTTTGAGGAATCTCCATACTGCTCTACATAGTGGTTATACCAGTTTATATTCCCACCAGCAATGTAAAAAGGTTTCTTTCCCCCCCCCCTGCATCCTTTCTCTTATCCCTTTACCCCTTTTTACCTCTTTCTTATCCACCTGGCTCCTTGCGCCTTGCACCTGACCTGATGCTTGGATCCACTGTCTAGGCCTAGGGTCATGCAACGATTGGGCTTACACCTGGACGTGCTACCCAGGCTTAGAGTCATAGGGGCAATACAATTTTACTCCAAATTCCCTTGCTGCCAGCCATATTTTTTGATTCTACCAGATTGTTTCTTTGACCTAACACATATCACTTTGGTTCATGGGCTCTAAGTCATAATTGCTTCTTGCTAACAGTGGACTGAGGCAGCCTTTGTTCCTCCTCACGCCACCTCCAGGGACTGTGGACTCTGCACCCACACAGACCAGCCACTGCTGTACCAAACACACACAAAATCCCGTAAGCACACAGCCAAGGATGGAAGCATTGTCTCCTAGTCATCAGTTCTCTTAGATCAATGGGAATCTGTTTGAGCTTCCCTTTAAGGCATAGATACTGAAACTGAAGTGGTGTGATGCTTGGGAGAAATGTATCATTAAAACACAACCTATGCATTCTGAAAGCAAATTGGGAAAACCACAATTTTATTGGCTCTGAGGCCAAGTAATAAAAAGGTAAATGTGAACAGGTGTGCCAGTTAATATCATTGGATAATTGACTAAGTATGGGAATCCAAGAATCCACTTCTCTTTAGCTCATATAACTTAAAGTTCAGAAAGAAGAGCAAAATATGCCTACTTTTTAAAGCTCTCAACTAAGAAAAAAAAGTTTATTATATAATCCCCACCTGGGCCATGATTAAGCATTCATTATTATAGTAACAAGGACTCTACTGTATTTTTTTATCCTAGTAACTCTACTTAAATTGCAAAAATTTATGAGAACTATTGCCATTATGAAAATGAGCCCCAGGAAGGTGGATTGATTTTGCCAAAGTCACAGGGGAACAGAGCCAGAGGGTAACCTGGCTCCAAGTTCTCAATTGTTGCCCTAATACATATAACAGAGTCACTCATGAACGTCCCAGCTCAGAGGGTTTCGAGCTTATTCAGTTTGGTAACAAGAAGAACATATGTGAGAAGCCATATACCATCTGTATTTGTCAAGACTCCCCAGGGAAATAGAAGGAACAAAATATGTCATGCAAGAAAAAAAAAGAGAGAGATTTATTTTAAGGAAATTGTTTCCAAAATTGTGGAGTCTTGGTAGGTCCAAAACCCTGTCTGAGGCTAGAGACACAGAGGGAAGATGAACCTTGCAGCTACAAGAAGCCCGCCGGCAGAGTCCTGTTTCTGCTCATAACATTATTATTAAATTTTTCTTATTAAAATATTCAACTGATTAGATAAGGCCCACCAATCACATGAGAGTTTACGTTACTTGAAGCCCACTAATTTAAATGTTTGTCTCATCCAAAGAACACCCTCACAGAAACATCCAGAATAATATTTGACCAAATATCTGGGCACAAGTTTTCCAGCTCAGTTAATACATTAACCACTGGGCACTCCATCAGCTGTCCAAGCTTTTGTGCCTTCAGGAAAAGCAGGGGAAAACTGCCTGTTTGCAATAACCATAAATAAAAATAAAAAATATTAATGCGAAGTCTATGGCACTCTGTGGCTGGGTGACTGACAGATTAGATGCAAGGTGCTGATGAAATGAAGTTCTCGCCAGGACCAGGGCACTGGGATCAAGTCTCAGGGGTGAGACACACTACAGAGAAAACCTCGGTTTCTTTGCACCTCCTGAGCAGACAAGCAATACAGTTCATTTTGATTATTACTTAGTATTAAACAAAGCACCCACAAGTTTGTGGCTGCCCTATAACAATAATTACCTTATCAGTTGTCATGATTCTGTGCTCAGAAGTTCAGACAACACAGAGGGAAATGGCTTGTGACTGGCTGTGAGGTGTTTGGAGGGGCAGAATGTACAAATGACTTCTTCACTCATGTTGGGTGCTTCAATTGCGAAGGCTCAGGTGGCAAAGCATTGCTGAGCCACCTGCTGAGGGCCATGGGTCCTGTGGGTCGGCTCTTGCCATTGGCTCAGCTCTGTGGCCTCCTCCCTGGGAGCTCTGGGCTCTCTCTCCACAGCCTCTCCACATGGTCTCTCTAGCAACATCGCACCTGTCACATGATGAACAAGGCTCCCAAGAACACGTATCAGAAGGAAATAAGCCTTCCTGCAGCTAGAGTCCGCCACAAGTATCATGTCAGCTCTGAAACACCCTGTTGATTAAAGAATGGCACAGGCTCAAAGCAGACCCAAGAAGAGACAGTACGATGTGGGAACACCTGGGAGTGCGGCCTATGAAGAGTCATGAAAGTGACAACCTGCTCCACCAGGCACCCGCACACCTAACCCTCTTCCTCTTGAGCATCTCGAACAGCCACCCAGGCGCCCCTCTGTAGTTCTTTTCCTCCTGCGTCTTCCCAGCCATGGCCTCAGTTGGTCTGAGATGTCTTCCCGCTTGCCAAGGCACGTGCAACTCACACTCACCTTTCCTCTAGTTTGCTCCCACTAGAGCTGATGGTATACTGGACCCAGAAACCTCTTCCAAAGCAAAATCAGGTTTCACCCTGATGTCCCAATTTCTGGTTGGTTTGGAGAAGATAGCACATTCCATTCTTGTCAGTGAAAACACAGGTAGGAGAGCAAATGCTTTGCTTTTCCATGAGCAGGGATATTAAGATGGTCAACCCCGAAGCCATCCCAGCAGCCTCCCCTACAAAGTGAGCACTTCCCTCCCCTGCTGTAGGAATTGCATTAATATCAGTACATAAAGTACTAATGACAAAGCGCAGGAAGCTCCCACTATGATTATATAATCAGGCCACATCCTGTCACACAGAATAGAAAGCTTCCCTGGATAACAAGTGGGATAAAAAACAGCCCAAGCCACCATACTTTTTGAGATAGCTATATAACCTTTTCCTTAAGAACAAGAATTCCCCTTAATTTTTATTTTTCATTGACTTAATTTGACAAATAGTACCATATGTATTCATCATGTACAACATGATGCTTTGAGTAAACGTAGTAAAACAGTCAAATGTGGCTAACGGTGGCACGAGCTCACACAGTTACCACCTCTGTGGTGAGGGCATTTGACGTTGATTTAATGGACACTGCATTCGTGTGCAAATAAAAAAGAAAAATGCAAGGATCCTTCCAGGAAAAGGCATGGATATTGACCCATCCAGCTTTCTCAAAGCTCCCAGACAGTGATTTTCAAAGGAAACATAATTGGGGATATATTTCTCCCCAAATTATATAAATAAATACACAGATATGAGATATATGTATACATATACAAAATACCTACACGTGCCTCCTATTTGTTGTGTATAAGACATGTCCAGTTGATCTGTATATAGCAGACCTATGACAGATTTTCAGTCTTGTCCACAGAAACCTCTCAAAGTCACCTTGGACTCCAAGATCAACAGTATAAGGGCAACACAGGCCCTACTACCACATATGGGCTGGCCCAGCCCCATCTTCCAGCTGCCCACAGGCCGAGGCTTGAGGGCCCTGGCTCTGAGTCTTCTCCACCACCACCGGGGGTGGATGGGCAAGTAAGGAAGATGATACGGAAACTGGAGGGGTCATGCCAGCCCAATTCCTTCTTCCTTGTCCGAGATCATGGGCTCGTCTCTTGAGAGTGTGTCTACACTTTTCTCTAGATGCCGCTTACGAGGGAGACTGATTTCTTTTAACATTTTCAGATGCTTAAATGTGTGTGTGTGTGTGTGTGTGTGTGTGTGTGTGCGCGCGCGCGCTTACTCTTGCCTTCGATACATCTAGCCAACTGTGTACTTGAACCAATCTGACCTAGCAGGACACATGTGATAAGCACAGGACCCTAAGATCAGTCAGTGGCTGGTGTGTGCTTGGTGCTGCCCAGATCCTACTCTGGTGACCGCAGTCACCCCTGTCACACCCCAGAGGCCCTGGGTCAGATTGGTTCTCCAGTTATCCTTCTTGGCATTGTGCTGCCTGTCCTCTGGGCCCCATTCTCACAGCTTCCCACTGGGTGACGTGTCCCTCTGGCTATCAAGCCCCTTGTGAGCGAGGTTAATAAAAGGCAGGTCGCTGTGCTCACACCATCCAGCAGGGGGCCCTACTTTAGAGAGGATCTTAGTTACTCTGAACTAACAGCAGACACAGGAGAAGGTCTCCAAAAGGTGTCCAAGTGAACGATATTACTTGAACACAGGCTGGTCCTTAATGGTTAACAGCTTTCACAAAGCACCACGACGCTAGGAGTATATTAGATGATGTGAATTGATAAATTTCACGGACTATTACCACATGGTATGTGATGACTTTTATAACAAACTTTTTACAGAACCAAGAAAAAGAGGTGACCCACAGCCAATGAATCGGATCCTCAGTCCCCTTGGCAGGGCAGGTCATCTCTCTAGATCTCGTCCCTAACTTGCTGCCTCTGTTGTTTCTTCTCAGCCATGAAAATAGAAGTGACATGGTGATGACCCCCGAGCGTCTCACCAGGACAGAGGGCACCTTGGTCAGGCTCCCGGTTCTTGAAACAGAAGAGAATTTTTTCTAAGAGGAGGGTTTTTCACCTCTCTCTCCTTTTGGTTTTTAAATGATTCGGTTAGTTTTTTCATCTTTGACACTGTCTGTGTTGACTGTCATCTGGTTGAAATCATTTTCAGGTGAGGAAAATTAGTGTACCCGTTAAGTCCTTTGGATTTCTCGCTGAGATCATTTTTTATCACCAGGCAAATTGTGATTCACAAGTCGTCCATGTAGAGAAAATATGGCAAAGCCACAGTGTTCAATAACAGTTGCCAAAAAAGCAGTAAGAAGAGAAACAAATGTTTAAGGACAGTCCAAGATGAGGCGAGTTCTGAAATGTTAATAAATACCAAGTGATGAGACTAAAACCAAGCTCAGTCTTGTACAGCACAGCGTATGTTTTCGCTGAAGCTGTACTTAGTCTCCCTTGTCACGCCATCTGAGCGGGGACCTTCGGCTGCATTCCCAGCACTAGTTTCCCCAAGGACTGTTGACATAATTTTGGATATTAAAGTATATTTAAAACTAGGTCATCTTAATGTATGTTGTTTTGACATTTGTGTGGTCTCTGCAGCTTTTGGGCGGATTAACTCTCCACTTGGAATTTCTCTGAGTCTCAACTGACAGATCTTCAGATTCTGGTCACTGGATCCATTGGCTAAACTGCTTCACTAGAGGGACTAGAGCAGGCTCTTTTCTCTGTGTCTTGTGTCTCTCCCTCTCTTTCGTCCGCCCTAACTCCCTCTCTCCCTCCTCTCTCTCTCTCTCTCTTTCACCCATTCAGCCAAGGCTTCTGGGTCCAGTGATGGAGAGGCAGCATCGCAAAGTGTCCCCTGTCTGTTTTTGCCTCATTCCTGACCTTGAGCAGTTGGCCAGCTTCTCTGTGCCTCTGCTTCCCGCCTGTGATGGATGGGGTGAGGTACTTATTTCCAGCACTGTACGATCCAGTAAGGGAGCTGAGAGGATTGAGTCGGTGTCAACGACACGTGCAGCACACAGCAACTCATCAATACCCTTCTCCATTTCTAGTGTTTCCCACAGTTAACTTTATTTGTGCAGCATATTTCTGAAGGGAATCGGAGGCGGGGTCTTTACTCTCCCCTGGGGCAATACAGTAGACTAAACTTGACAGATTTTTATTTTACATTACTGCAGTTGATTGTTTGCATTGACTTTTGCACATGGTTCTGTCTGTTTGAGGACTGCGGTGCTCTTGGGAAACTGGAGTCGCGTTTGCTAAGTAATTTTGTCTTTATGCGCTGACGTTGCTGCTAAGTCAAGACCGGAAGTTTCCTTTGCCTCTGTCTTCTCTTCGCTGTGGAAATGGCGCCCTGCAGTGGAATCGCTGAGTAACTGCGTCTATTCATCATATTCGAAGTCCTGCTATTTCATACAGTAAATTCATTCCACTGACCCAAGCCCATTACAGTCTCATAACAGTATGACGGTCGATGAGACTCCGAAGTGCCGGTAAAGTGCCCAATGAAAGGCAAAGCCACATGTCTACTTAACTGAAAGAACGTATATTCACCTATGTGAGGGTACCCACCTGATTTTGTAAGAACGAAGTGGGTCAAACTAACTCCAGGTGTGTTTCACAGTCAGTCTGAGCCCTGTAGGAATCATGCAGGTTCTGGAATCACAGTTCGGACCAGTCACCAGGAAATCCAGAGGAGGAATAAAAGGGCTCAGTACTTTTCTGGGCACCAAAGCAGGTCTAGATACTCAGGAGTTTGCATTTCATGATGTATTTTCAGAGTCCTTCAATACACAAGTTACATACGCTCAAAATCTGTTTCCTCTTGGTGTAGTTTGGATCTCATTTGTCTCCCCAAAGACCCCTGTAGTGCCACTAGAATGTGGTGGAAACTTCAAAGAGATGGAGGAGCTTAGTTGAAAGTCATGCAGTCTTACAGGGGCACATCCTGGAAAGGTACATGGCACAGGGATGCTGGAGCTTCCCCTTCCTCCCTCATTCTCATCATGAGGTGAGCACACCTTCTTAGTCACATGTTTCCACGTTGTGCTGCCATGGCCCAAAGCACTGGGGCAACAGCGTGGTGGGCTGGAGCCCCTCGTACTGCCACCAAACAAGCCTCTCCTCTGGAAATGGCGATTGTCTCAGGTGTTTTCTTGCAATACTATTTTGTCATCCTTTGTAATATTTGGAGGCTTGACTGTATCTCTTTACTGTTCTGAAATGAGATTAAAATGGGTGACCTTTCTAAACGCACACATGTTGAATGTACACTCATCCATGTGTGAGTGTACGGGATCCAGTCACACACCAGACGATGGTGATGGTGCTGGTGCAAACGAAGAGGAAAATGAAAATGGTGATGGTAACTAGCACTTTAATCTCACTTATTATCTGACATCCATTGATTACACAGGTCACATGACACATCATAAGACCTCTTTATAGCAGATGCTGCCATCAGCCTCATTTTAAACTGAGGAAACAGAGAACTTCAGAGCAACTTATCCACGCTTATAGCTAATTATTTGGCTGCAACTTGAATTTTCCTTGTTTCTAAATACTGCCCTGTTCTGCCTCTGCTATAGTAATCGGAAGTAAAAAACAAATTGAATGATATGTCAACATCCATTTGTACAGTTAGAATTATGTTATTAATAAGCATAAAGTTGGTGATGATGAAATATTTTTGTAAAAAAAATCTCACAGAAGATTCATCTCAAATAAATCCATAAAAACATGTTAAGACGCATTATTTAACAATGTTCTTCTCTCCTCAGGAAAATATATATTACAACACAAGCCAGGCATGCTGATTCATATCGGTAATCCTAGCTATTTGGAAGGCTGAGGCAGGAAGATTACACTTGCAAGACCAGCCTGGGCAGATTAGCAAAAATTAGCCAAAAAAAAAAAAAAATCTGGAGATGCAGCTCAAAAAATAGAGCACTGCCTAGTAGGCATGAGGTCCTGGGCTTCATTCCCAATACCAAAAATAAATAAATAAATAAATAAATAAATAAATAAATAAAACCGATTAGAATTGCTAACTTTTTTTAAGCTGACTATACAAAGTACTGAAAGATGTAAAGTAACTGGGGAAGGGAAGGAATCACACATCTCTGGTGAAAATGCAAAATCACACAACCCGTCTTGAGAACAACTTGGTTATTTATTTAAAAGATCAATTTAACATATGGCCCAGAAATTCTACTGTCAGGTATGTATACACTACAATAAAATAGATATCCACATAAGTATGTATAGGCAAATGTGCTTATAAATCACTAAAAATCAGAAATCATACAAATATCAAGTGGAAATCAAACTATTATACCCTTATACAATGGGATGCTCCTCCACACTAAATATAAGCAAACTGCTAATACTAAGAGCACGTGGCTGGGTCTCATAGGCAGTAAGGTAAGAGAAGAGGCCACTCCGAGGGCTGCTCCTGGCGGCTCCCCTACATGGTCATTCCAGGGGCACAGCCCAGGGAAGGAGAGTAAGCCAGTGGTCTCCAAAGGCTGGAAGGGGAGGAGGCACAATCAACTTCTTGAGTGATTGACAAGATGGACGCTGCTTGACACTCCTAAGGAAAAGCAGTCTCTTTAGAAATGGCCAGAGGGGACTCGGCCGACAGCCAGGGCAAAGGAGTGAAGAAGGGATAGGGTCCCGCCGGCAGAGGACACTGTAAGCCGCTGAGCATCACGAGCAGCGCACCCTTCTGGAATCCTTGCGAAGTACTACAGGTCTGTCAGTTCAGGGAGAGGGAAGGGGAGGGCGCACCCGCCGGTTTAGGGCACACCTGAACACTCTCAGCTCCCTCCACCCTTCAGATCTATGCCGGTTGACAAGGAGGTGTTGGCGCCTCTCCCGAAGCCAAGTTAATGAACCACAGAGCGGAAGTGAGGCATATTCAGTAAGATCTGAGGACAGTTCCTGGGAGCTGGTAGAGCTAGTTGACACAGCAGTGACTGGAAAAGAGGTCAGGTCAGAAGGCTAGAACAGTCCTTAAGAAACAGCAGACTCCCCACAGGACACTGGCTCCCTTCCTGGTTCTCTGGGGTATCTTGGGAAAGAAAAGTACTATATCCACTAAGACGACTGACAGAATTTTGTTGTTGCATTGTTGTGTAACTGCAAAGAAGAAACCACCTAAACTATCTAAATGTTCATCTACACAGTAAAGGAGTATCATTCTGTGGCATCATCAGCACAGAAAATATTATAGCAAAATAAAAATGAATTAGAAATACATGTATTAACACTCTTACCAGTCAGAATTAGAATTACTAAAAGTTTAGCTAAGTGATTAGATATGAGATCAAAATGTAAAAATCATATTCTCTATATTAACATCAAATGGTAGCAATGTGATATATTTTTAACTTTGTATTGTTGTAGCAATTTGCTTATCAGGTCACTAATGAAAGTTTATCCTAAGAAAACTGATTGATGTAAAGATAACCTTGTGAATGTACAAATATGCACCTTCCAGTATTCAGCTAAGGCAATTGAATTTTACGTATTTATTTTTTCTCTTTCCCAAATTAACTAGTCTTTTGAACTACATGCTTATAGTTACTTTCTAATGAGAACTGGAGGGTAAGGCCAGGTGTAATAATAACAACAAAGATATAGGAGAACATGGAAAAAAAAACTTTTGGTGAATATTCCAATAAAGGGATCGGTTGGATTCAGAGAAGAGATATCAAGATCTAACTATTGTGAACCCATTAGAGGAATAGGAAGCTGAGGTAGAGTGGTGACTTAAGTGAAATGACTTAGGTGCAGAAGGTTAATATGTTAAACACTGTATGGTTTCTCTGACTTGGAAAACCCAGAACACAGACATTCTTTGGAACCATACGAAGTGATAGCCGGAGCCGGGGGAAGGGACAGGGAGTGGGTGGGAGGGTAGTAAATGGGAAGGGATTGTAAAGTCGATGTGATACATAGATGTACGAAACACCCAAATTCATTGTAAATACTATGTATTACATTTGTATATTAATAAAAATAGTAGGGAAAATAACATCAAATGGTTAAAAGTGCAGTTTTTCTTAAGGGTATGACTTACTATAGGAACAACATTATGAAGCAGAGATAAGTCATGCATTTCACCTTCTATAGCTGTGACCGTCAGTGGAAATTGCCTAAAGAAGATCGGTCAGGAAATAAACACTGAAGTGTATTTTCATGACACAAAAATAAACCCCAGAATCAACACACGTAATTAAGAAAAATTAGTAGACAAATAATGGGGAAGTGGAAATAGCACAAGTCAAAAAAATACTCATTCTTCACAGCAGTGTTTTTCAGCATATGACCCTCACATCCGCAGAAGCAGCCGCACCTGGGAACATGCTGGAAACGCGGATGCCCCACCCACCCAGGCACCAGAAGCCAGCTCAGGAGCCAGAGCCCAAACACCCTAAGATTCTTTAGGATGCACAATAACGTTTGGAACAGCTGTTTTCTAATGAACACAATTAGTTCTGCTTAAATTTACTATCACAACACAGAGGTAAATGTTAATTTCCACTGCCAACCCCAAGAAAATCTCATACTAAAAATTGTTGATAGTAGCTTCCTTTGGAGAGGGATACTGGGTTTTTGCTTTTTCTGTTTAAGACAGAGGACCACTGAATTGCCGAGGCTGGCCTTAAATTCACGATTCTCTTGCTCACCCTTCTAAGTACACTACCCCTTTTGATGTGAGAGAGATTTTGTTTGCTTTTTGTTTTTTAGGTTTTTTGTCCTTTTTGTTGTTGTTGTTCTGAAGAACGAACACATCCTCAGTATGAGCAACATACTCGGTCAATTATTTTATCTTTTATCATGAGACAAGACTTCCTACTTTGATAAATTGCCCAGAAAACTTGTCATTCTCCTGCATCAGCCTCTTAGAGTGCTGGGATTGCATGCATGTTCCACCACACCAAAATGTTTGATTTTTGCAAAAGGTGAGCTGTGAGCAAAGAAAGTTTTAAAATTTTATATCATGCCTATTTGATTTTTTAATGTTATATCTGTGTTTTTAAGGTGTATACTTTTTTAATGGGTAGGGGAAAAACCCATGTTGTCTCTCTCTTTTGAGAAGGCTCTGACTCCCCTGGATGGTTCTATTATCCAGATTACAATCAGCAAAAGAGATCCCAGAATTCAAGTAGTGCTAAATTAAGACTCTGCTCCATGCTTGACCCCTATTTTTTCAACTGTTGACCAAGAATTACCAGCACCAGAAGGCATATCACATGTACTTGCCTGCTCTAGACTCACAGTATATATGGAGCTAAGTACCACTTATACAGACATAAATATTAATGTCTTTGTTGTGAGGAATAAATCAGAAGGAACCGTGTGCAGGAAGTTCTAAAGATGAAAAGTTTGCCCTGCCATAGAAGGAGAAGTAGCACTCAGTTCAACACAAATCCTTGCTTAAGAAGCAATCGTCCCTCCCCTGGTGTGGCTGTCTCCAAAGGTGACTGCTGCTCCAGCAGTTCTGGCCCCATCTGTCCCCGCACTCCACTCTTCCAATGAGAGGTGGAATTAATGTCCCTTCCTTTGACTCTGGGCTGGCCCCTTTACTCAGATACAATGCACAGCAATACATTGCAAACCTGTAGCGTGAGTGAGTTTCTACCCTTAAAAAACCTTCGTAATTGGAATTCAGACACCAGATTAGAGGACACCTAAGCAGTGACATGGCAAGGTCCAAAGGGACAAGAATGGAAGTCCCTTGGTCAAGAGCCATAGCTGAGCTCCCAGACAACAGCCAGCACTGAGTGCCAGGCCTGCCATTTTGCTCTGTTGGATCACTTATGTGGTGCAGCCTCAGATGACTGCAGACCCAGCTGGCCTCACATAGAGCAGGACTGGCCCTGAAATCACTCATCCTTCAAAACTGGGAAGACTAAGGGGGTTGTTATTTCAAGTTACTACTTCTCAAGTGGCCTATGCTGTAATGATAGAACTTAAAAGTAGGGTATTACACCACAAACTCAAACTATGCGGCATTGACTTCTCAGAAACAGGTAATAAGCCTGAGCTAGAGGAATCTTATGGTAATGACTGAAACGGCCTGGAAGGAGATTGATGAAATTGTTCTAGGAGACTGAGGAAAAGGAATACACTTGATAGATAGGCAGAAAGCTTAGCAAAATTGTCAAACTTGGGCAAATATGTCTGTAGCAGTGCCAAAAAAAAAAAAAACCCCAAAAAACAAAAACAAGAGTAACTAACAAACTTGGCAAATGATTTCCAGGCTGCTTTAGCTTTGACCTTGAATGTCACTGAAAAGCACTTGCATTAGAGGCTTGGACCCTAGGGAGGTACCACTAGGAGGTGAGAACTTTTATGAAAGAGGCCTAGTAGGAAAGTTCTTCTACCATTTTTTGGTACCCTGGTTAATTGATGTTGCTCTACTCCACTCCATATTTGCAGTACTGAGACTCAACCTCAACATCTGGAGCATGCCAGGCAAGTGCTCCACAACCAGCTGCATCCCCAACCCAAGTTTTACTCTTCAAAGTGTTTGCTACAGCGGTAAAACAATGACCAATGTGTGGGCAGCATGTTAAAAGTGATAGTAGGTTCATCTAGCTGCCTGGGAGAGAATCAGAAAAGAGAAGGATGAATCAAATGAAAAGGAAAAGGACAATTCAGTTTGGGAGCATAATTTACAAAACACAAAGAACACAAGACCCAACAACAAGAGATTCACAAAAGAAGAAATGGACTTAAGGCTAGTATTAAATTCAAGTTTGTTAGCCAAAGCCAGTGGTAAAGGCCTATAATCTCAGCGCTCTGGGAGATTGAGACAGTAGGATCACAAATTCAAGCCCAGCCTAAACAATTTAGCAAGACCCTGTCACAAAATCAAATCTAAAGTCGCCTAGGAACTTAGTTCAGTGCACCGTTCTGTGTTGGATCTCCCGATACCATCAAACAAACAAATGAATAAACAAAAAATTCAAGTTGCTGCAAGTAAAATGCAGTCTTAAAAAAACATTCAAATAGAAAGCAGAGGTATAATACCTCAAAAAGGTTTAAAATAGTGCCTCAGAAACCTTCAAACCTAGAAAAATTGATCTTCCAAAAAGCTTAGGTGAGTTCCTCTATAATAGCATTCAGATTTGATAAGCAGGAAACCTATAACTTTTTAAAAAGGAACTACTCTAATTTGGATTGAAAGAAAAATAAATATACCTCAAAAACAAAGAAGGTTTTGAGTCCCTATGCTCTTGCGGGGAAGAAAGAGCTGAGAAAGTGCCTCGGCTGCAAGCACAGATTATTTCTGAGAGAGTCGAGTCAAGGGCTATCACGGATCAATCTCCAGGAGCACAGTGAGTACCTAGCCAAAAACAAAAGGGACATATACCAATATGCTTCCACTAATGTCACTTGTAAAGAGTCATAGTTCTTCATAAAAAAGAAGCAACAGCAACAAAAACAAAACAAAACAAAAAGACGCCCTTTCTTTAGTGGGCTCCGTGTTGCTTTGTCTGACATACCTGCCACTTCGTAGAGCTCCCATCACCAGCTGGAACTCTCTTGTGTATTTACTATTTTCATCTTTATGTCTGTCGCCTCTCGTGGGTGATGACAAAGTGTGGGCAGTACGCATGGACATCCCTGTCATGGGTGTCCCCTCTCCAGTGATGGAGATAGTTTATCTACTGTTGTCACAAACCTCCAGTGCAGTGCCAGGCACATTTAGGCCTAGGCGTTCCATGCATTGTTATGTCTCTTTTTCTTTTGTGGTGATTTTTCTTTTAGGAATTCAACGTTTGAATCCTGAAGAACGCCAGGATGATCTAGGTCTGAATCTAATGATGGAAGGCTCTGACCTTCCTACAGTCTTCCTGGCTTAAATAAATCAGGAAAAGTATTTTGGAATCTTCATGTCCCTTGGCATCCTGGAGTTCCCAGAGCATCCCATAAGCAACTTGAAGGTATCTAAGAAATGTCATCTTCACATGTATCATAGTGGTGTGCCAATGACTTCAAACTGAAGGGAGCAGTAGATGCAGGCTACTCCCAGAATCTCCTCTGACGAAAGGGGGAAACTTCATCCCATGTGCCTAGAATCACATTTTGATACTTTTGTGAGGGTCTAAGACAGGCTTGGCCAAGCTGATTCCATAGCTATGAACAGAAGGACAGAAAGAATGGGAGATGTGATGGAAGGAAACCTGCAGGAAGGAGACTCAAATTGTCATGAAAACCCTCCCTGGAATTTCTGTCTTCCAAAGGGACAAAAGACATACCACAGGAAGAAGAGACTAAGATTTCACATAGGACCCAGATATGTTAGTGCCTGTTTACCTGAGAGCCCGTACATCCTCCATGATCTCTACCCAGCTGGTCCACAAGGCCCTGCCACAAAGAGCTACCCACAGAAAGTTATCCACAGAGAGACAGAATGCATCAGAAGAAGACGGGTCGCTTTTTCTGTTTGTTTGCTTGTTTATTTGTGGTACCGGATATCTAGACCAGGACCTTTACTCTGGGCTACATCCTCACCCACCAATCCTCTTTTTTTGGTTTTGGTTTTGAGACAGGGTCTCACTAAGTCACTAAATCACCTGGGCAGGGATTGAATTTGCACTCCTCCTGCCTGGCCCAGATGGGGATGGATCTTAAGCCAGCCTCAGCCCCAGGTGTTCTCTGAACCATGAATCCTGTGTTTTAGAACAAGTGAGCTGAAATCTGTAAGTCTGAGGCTAGACCACACTTAGAGAACAGGTGATTCAAAGGCTCGCTCCCAGTTAACAACTACTGGCCTAAAGAAATGCAAACAAGAAAGTAATTAACTGAAGTTTGACACATGACAAAGAATTAGAATTGAGCCTGGAGGGATGAATTAAACCTAAGTAGTATAGAAATAAAGAAATACACGTTCAGGGCAGGATCCGGGAACGGAACACAGCATGGTAGGCTGACCTAGCTAGTTGCACACAAGCCCTTCAGTAGAGGGCGGGAAGGGGAGATCTTTTGGAGAGGACACTGGTCTATACGTGGGACTTTGAAACTCAGAACTTCAATTGACAGCCCCGTGAAGTTTTCTGGGAGGAATACATGACAGAGATGATTTTCTTTAAAAGGGTCATTATTGCTTCAGTGATAAAAGGAGTGTCTATGCAAGTGTTCATCTCTTTGCAATGGGACATTGGGCCCAGCACCAACTCCTACTAGTTTCCTTACTTCTATTTTCTAAGGAGGCTAAGACCAAACCAAATATCAACTGGTCTTATTTTGGCCAAGTTAGGAGAGAAACATCAGATAAAATCATAGCAATGCTGCATCTTAATTCCCAAGTTTTTATCCAAACTACAAGATGTCTTCATTTTTATGATAAATAATCAATCAGGTGTGATGAAAGCCAAGGAGTTGCGGCAGGAGGATCACAAATTCAAGGCCAGCCTGGGCACTTAGCACAACCTTGTCTCAGCATAAAACATCAAAAGGGCTGGAGGTGTAGCTCAGTGGTAGAGCTCTTACCTGGCATACGCCAAGGCCTTGATTCAATCTCTCATTCTGGGAAAAAGATTAATCATAATAACATGATGGGATGGAGATATCTTCACTATCATTATCTTTTCATAGTCTTAATTATTGAAAGAAAACGAGAAAAATATGCTTTTCCATTTTCCTTTAGAAGTACACACGCTCTTCTCCCATTCTGACAGAAGAATTCACTTGCCTCTAGGGGGATTTAGAATATTTACACCGGAAATGTATGAAAAAGTTGATTTTCAGCTTTAACTATGAAAACTGCATTAACTGTATTTTTGAGTTCTCAGAAACAAGATTTTGACACTTCTGTCAAAATCAGTCTTGGCCAGACTGATTCTACAGTTCTGCTGTGGAGAGACAGAAGTAAAAAGAGAGTGAGAGAGGACAGAAAGAATGGGAGATGTGATGAAGACAAACCTCTGGCATGCACAAAGAAGAACTGTCCTCTCTGGGCTCTGACAGAACACAGACGCCCTGAGAGTAAAGCAGAAAAAGGCTCCATCGCCAGTGTCCTAGACACCTGTCCTTTTCTGCTGTTTTGGGGCAGGAGGATTTAAGATCCGTGGCTGTGTCAGAAAGGTCCTTAGGAGGTGGGTCATTGGTTTGTAACCATATCCAACATGGCAGGACTACCAATGCTGGACAAGATGTCAATGAAGTATCTTGAGATAATGTTAGTGATGCTCAAAAAACTGTGCATGGTCTAGAGAAGTATCAGAAATGCGTCTTTTGCTCACTAACGTCAGAGGATCTAAGAGGAACTGAGCAGTTAGGAGAGCATGGTATTATATAGCCCATGCCCAGCACAGAGCCAGAACGGTCCTGCCACCCAGTAACGCAACAAGCTCCATGCAGAGACCTGGAAGACTGGCCCAGTCTCTCTGCAACCAAAGGTCAAAGCCAGAAGTTAGGGATCAAGATGCCCTTCCCACCTC
Organism: Ctenodactylus gundi; assembly: GCA_004027205.1. NCBI lineage: Eukaryota > Metazoa > Chordata > Mammalia > Rodentia > Ctenodactylidae > Ctenodactylus > Ctenodactylus gundi. Next base: position 27,487 of record PVKB01002121.1, read on the forward strand.
CCCAAGGTCATGTCTGCTCTTTCACACAGCTACTTGCTGTCTAGGGCATAAGGGGGTTGGAATAAAATCTGAAATTGTGGTATGGTTAGCTGGAAAGCAGTTATTTTCCCATATCTCTCTCATCCTCAACACATGGATTCTTGTAAGAAAATTAGGTAATTTATAACAAACTACAAAATCTGGATTTTCTTCATACAGTACTCACATTATTCATGGGGGATATGTTCCAAAATTTTCCAGTAGATACCTGGAACTTCAAATACCACTGTACCCCATATACACTATGTTTTTCCTATAGTGCATATCTATGATAAAATTTGATTACCAGAACAATTATAACAGTATACTGCAGTAAAAGTTAAACAAACATTTTTTGTCTTTATTGAAAAAAATCAAGATAAATGCTATTATTTCTGGACAATGGCTAACCATGAGTGACTGACTGAGGAAGGCAAAACTGCAGGAAAAAAGGGACTTTTTTTTCTTCATATATTTTTCTGTTCCTTTTGTATGGTATAGAAGTGGCACAAAAGAAAGAGTAAATATTATCCTATTTTTGTATTGACAGAATTTTCTTCACTGTGTCTGCCATGTTCTAAAGTGTGTGCGTACATTGAGGAATAAATCTTGCTAATAAACATACGCATTATGAGGCTGGAAGAATGGCTCAGAGGTTAAATCACTTGCTAGGTAAGCGCTAAGCACCTGAGTTGATTCACCAGCACCACATAAGCTGGCGTATATATGTGCAGGCCTGTAATCCCAGCACTTGGGAGGCTGAGACAAGAGGACTGCTGTGAGTCTAAGGCCAGCCTGGGCTCCACAGTGAGTTGAGGAGCAGCCTGGGCTACAGAGTGAGACTGTCTCATCAAGAAAACCATACACATCACCTCATATCATTGTTTTTGTGGTGAGATTACTTCATATCTGTGCTCTCAAGCATTGTTCAAGAGAAAATCACGTAAGCACGTCATCTTGTTGCTCATATGTTTCATACTGGTGAGTCATTTCCATATGCACCACAATTACCAGCTTTTTTTCATAATAGAATATTCTCAGCAATGTCCTGAGAATGAAATTAAATTCCTAATAGAAATGAGGTCGTGGTCATTGCACTTAGATTTTATAACAAGTATTTCAAAGTTGCACTGGCAGTAGGCTGCACTTCCCACACGAATCCTTTATTTATTTCCAATTTTTAAATACAGTCGCTGCCCACAAGGTGGCCCTGAAAGCAACCAAACAGCCGGCCACTCGGAGGAGTTAAATCCTTTCTGTTTCTCCAAATACGGATGAACAATTAACTGAGTGGGGTAATGGCAGGATTGAACATCGTGCTGAAAGCTGATCAATGCCTTTGGTGTTCGCTTTCACCCAACAGCACAGAATTACAAATCAGATCACGGGGGAGCAGCGCAGCACACCTGGGCTCTGAGGAACACTGCGTTCCTCAGAGGATTCGTGCCAAACATTTAGCACATGAAACTATAGTGACAGGAAAGGAACAGGCTCCAAAAGAGTAACAGCTGTGGAAATGGGGTAAAAGAAGAAAAAGAAAGGAGGGGGAGAAGGAAAGGAAGAAAAGGAAACAAGTGTCAGCCATCACAAAATCCCATATTGCCAGATTTCTTGATTGTGGCTTTCAATCAGAACACATCCAGCTGCCTGTATTTAACGCTAATTGTTACGCGCTTCATCTCAGCCAATCATTTCGCCTCTGAGCTGGCGCTGTGGCAGCAATAACAAACATGTAAAATTCTGTTCCTGACCCCGTGTAGTTGGGGGGAAGGAGGCAGGGAATGAAGA
>PVKB01002121.1:29392-245661 GCA_004027205.1 Ctenodactylus gundi
CACACACACACACACACACACACACACACACACACACACATCCCCACCCACCCCCTCTCCCCCTACAGCTAAAATTTCCAGCAGGGGATTTTTTCAGGGTTAGCTCAATGGCCTTAAAAGAACTACTGTCCTTTTTACGTTTTTAGCTCTCCTCGGCTTCCTTGCCAGCTGAGAGCTTTGAGATCACTTCCCTACTCCCCACTCTGCAGAATTTGGATACAGTTTCTCCTCCTGGATTGGCAGCAGCTCCTAAAATCCTGACCTCTGATTGTTCCTCAGGGATGGATACCTTAGACTCCTTTCTAGACTGGAATGCAAAGAATGTAGCTTCCTTGGAGTGAATGGGGAGAATTCTTAGTAGAGACAAACAATCCCTCTGTGTCTTTCCTCTCTCTTCTCCTCTTCCTTTCTCTCTCTCTTTTTCTCCTACCCTCTCTCTGACTGTGTTAAAAAGAGAGTCTAGTTTTGATAATCACTCAGGTACAGAACCCAGCAGGTAGTATTGGATGTCTTTCTCCAGAGCACACAAAGCAGCCTTCCATATTTTGACCTTGGGTTTGACCTTGCCATCTGACAGGACTAGTCACCAAGGACAGCATTAAGAATGGGTCACAATACACAGCAACAGGTTTTCTTCTCTCCAGTCTTTTACATACAGAAGACAGTTAATATTCAAATCAGTGTAAGCAAACCCACAGTTGATTAAATTAAATCTCCTCTCTAGTTGATTTGCATAACTTGCCATAATCAGAATGGAGAATGAAAGTATAATTGAAAGGAGAAAATACACAAAGCAGCTATTTAGAATTAGGTCTAATTGAGCTAGACTTGTAAATGCTGATATGCCTGAATGTAAAGCAGTCCTAGGCTAACTTTAATTTCAAAATATTAAAAACTTGCAAATTGGGGAGCTGGAAAGTTAATTAACAAAGGCTAAGAAAATTTTTTATAAACAACAGCAAAAATATCATGAGCTAATGGCCTGAAAAGTTTACTCCTGTTGTACTGTGAGGTCAGCAGAGAGAGGCCAGCCTGCAGTACCACGGTCTGTCCTAATGCTCATGTCACGGGACAGGATAGAAGGTCCTCAACAAACACAGAATCCAGGCCCACCCTACCCAAAGAACAGGCTCACTGACTTACATCACTGAAAAAGAATTTCAGAACTGGTCAGTAAGAGGCTCAGGAAAGATCTATTAGGCAGAAATTTTGAAGTATACAATCAAAGACAGGCAGTGTGGGCTTCAAGAAAGAACATACAAGCAATTCATAAATACATAGTCCTGGCCATCATTAGGTGGAAAGGAACATGTTATTATCTAAACCTTCCATGTTTTGGAGGAATAGAAATACATGATCTATAGAAATTCCAGTTTGGTCCCATTCATACGTGGAAGGGTAGCCTATTTTATAGAAGGGGTGAGCCTAGTCTATTGTTCGCCTTCTTTAAGATGAGTTAGCTAAGCTGTTTTCCCTAACATCCCCCTTGGAGCCCTCTGAATCTGCTTAAGATCAGATTCCTGACATTCACTTTATCAGTTAATTTATAGACTTAATAGTTTCTTAGGGAATTTTAGGTGTGATGGCAGGAAGAAAAGAAGTATAAACAAACCCAAGGATAACCTTAGGTGACTTTGTGTCCTGAGTTGGTATTTTTTTTTTTGTACTGGAGACTGACCCCAGGGCCTTCACAATGAGCTCCATATCCAGCCCATTTTCTTATTTTTTATTCAAAACAGGGTCTTGTCAAGTTCCCTAGGCTAGGCTTAAATTTTGATTCTCCTGCTTCTATCTTCAAAAATTCGGAGATTACAAACCCGAGTCACCAGACCCAGCTGCAGTCATCTAGAAGTACAATTTTTTAAATTATTATTTTTATGTCTCCTTTCTACCTCTTTTTTCTAACCTATCCTATCTTACAAAGAAGGAAAATAATTTAGACAGTGTTGATTCTTTGGCAAAAGCCAACTCACTCCAAGATCCTTCCTACTGTTACACACTTCCTGTCTCTGCTCCTCGCAGAGACCTAAGGGGCTTGCTTGCTACATAGCCACTCCTGCGCTACATCCAAAGGATGGCTACCAACAGCGTGCTGTGCCACTCGGAATTCACCTTCCAAACCCGCGAGCCAAATAAACCCCTTCTCTTTCTAACTTTAGCCTCCCTGGGCATTTCATTATTGTGACAAAAAGATGACTAAGACATTACCCTACATTGGGAAGGGTGTGCCTCAGGCAGGAAGTGCTGTGCTGTGGGGCTGCGCCCATCCGGGAGAAGCTGCGAGCAACAAGGCAGCCCTGGCAGTAGCAGCTTCTCCCTAAAGGGGGCGCAGAGGTTCCTCTCCAGTGCATTCTGTATTTTACTTACTTGCTACCTAGGGGCTCTAACTTAAAGGGTTTCAGCCCATTCCAAGGGAAGATGATCTTTTCTCTGGATTCCCAGAAGTTGCCAGTCTGGATGCCATTCCTGGGGAGGGGGATGGGGGGTGACTGGTCATTTGGTCCAGGTCTGACATGCACAGCCTTCCCTTTCTCAGAAGGCTAGTCTTTATTGAACAGGAGTTCCTGGCTGACTCTCAGTAAGTACTGGGTAAAGACAATGGAACTGACCAAGTTCGTCAACAACAAGTCCCAGGCTGTATAGTGTGCGGCAGATGAAATTACTGGCTCAGCGGGGCATCTGAGAGAAAGAAGGAGCCCTTCCTGTTCCAAGCCAGAGACCTGGAAGGGCTGAGCCAAACTAGAATTGACAAGCTCTAGAGTCATGTCCAAACTTGCACAGATGGAATTTTAAGCGTGTAAAACACAGGAGGACTTGCGCCAGGAAGCTAGCTTTTGTAGCAGCTTTCCGCTGGTCCTACAAGAGCAACAGGAACACACTAGCCAATATCTCAGCAAGGTGACGTCTGTCTATTCTTGTACCTGGGGGAACGTGGATTCTTAGAAAGCACCTATGGAGATTTACTACTGAGGCAAATGAAACAGAGGATGGGGGTGAGGCCTAGAGGGTCCTCGCAGCTCATCCACATCCACACTCATGTCTCACTTCCCTCTAGACCCTCCCTAGGTGTGGGGGATGCCACCTCCACCTTCAGAAATGGAAGCAGAGATTTTACATGTGGGTTCAGTCCAATGAGGACTGTGAGAGTCTCAAACTTGTGACATTCTTATTGGACAAATATCAGAATTAGTTGTGACTGTGGTCAAAATGAGGCTCTTACCAGAAGCCCATGGAAAGTACCATCATGTGGGCCACTGGCACAGGAGGCTGACAGATGCTTCTTACCTTCCACACAGATGCTGGCTCCTTACAGTGCTGACCCCATGAACACCCGGAGATTTCTTGTTTCAGGCAGCGTGCACACATGGGACTGGAGCCTTGTGAGATCCTCTCTTTTCCCACCTCACTTCTTACCCCATTTGAGAAAGCATTTTTTGATCTAGGGGGGAAAAATAACCTTGGTTTTTGTTTTATCTGTGCTCTCTAAAATCTGTTGTAAAGCTTGAGGTACACAGAGCGTTTTTCACTTTGTTTGTGAGGTCATTCTTAGAATAAGTCAAGGGAAAGGAAACCTTCCTATTCCCCTGTTGCTGCTTCTCTACCTTTTCCCTGTATACGTGAGCAGAGGGTTTCCTGGATGTTTTTCAAATTAGGCAGCAGTGGGGAGGGGGTATATTGTAGCATGAACACTCTGGGGGAGAATATTCTAGTTAACATTTAAAAAAGAAAATCTCACTACCTCAAAAATGTCTCAGGAGTGTTTGTCCTATTGCTCCTTTATATAATCTTCAAATTAGTGGTCACTTGTGGGTTAGGCAAAGGCCTGTAGAAAGCCTCTGTGAGGGTCTGAGCTGTTCTGGCTCACCATGGTGACCCACGGACACCCTAAAAGTTCTCAGAACACAGAATCTTCTGCTCCAGATGTGAGGGATGGGGATGGTCATGCTGAGCTTGCAGCCACTTCAGAAGAAGGCTGCTCCCCCAAGAAGGAGGAAGCACCTGGAAGCCTGGGCCTCCTCACAGAACCCACAGCAAGGCCCACAAATGTGTTTTCTCCCCCCGTTCAGCTGAACGCTACTCAATCTCTTCTCTTTAGGTTTGAGAATTCGTACTAATGAAGAAAACCAAAGCCATTCCTTGGTAGAAGGCGCACAGCCTAAGCGAAATCCAACACCAACCGTGCCCCCACTTTAATCTTGGTTAAGATAGTTTAACTCCCTAAATCTGTTTCTTCTTTGGAAAAATACGCTTCCAAAATCTACCACATAGAGACAACTCAAACAGTAAATGTGGTGCTGGCTCTTTTCCCCCACTCATATGGGAAAAAGACACATGGTTGTTCTGTCAGACCAACGACTCTTAAATTAACCACTCACCAACTGCTGTCCTGCTTTACAGTCAAACAATGCTGCCCGCCCACACGATCAACCTTCAGAGGGCAGGCTGAAACCACGGCAAAGCTCATGAACTAACAAATAGCTCCTTAGTCCTTTTTTAACCCCAAAAAAAAAAAAAAAATACAGGCTTTCTTCCCCCTCCTGCGTGTCTCCAGACTGCACAACACCACTCACCCTCTGCTGCGCTGCCTCCCACTCCTCTGCTCCCCAGCCCCACCCCTGCCTCTACCCAGGTCTTTGAGATGCTTGCCACCGTGGCATGCAATGCACTGGAAGCAAAGAAGTGTTTTGGGGCCATGCTAAGTGCCCAGAACATTGTAGAAAACTTAAATTATAAACCCTAGAGTGATAAAAAAGGGGAAGTAGTGGGCAAGACATTCTTGTTCTATGGACAGATTTACGCATTTATCTTTCTCCCAGCTTCTCTCATACACCATTGCATACTGAGGCAGACACACTGGGAATTCAGAAGCCCCCCCCCCACACACACACACAAAATGCATACAGAAATTTGCAAAGGAAAGCCATGCTTCTATCCGTCACTAAAGGATGCCTTTCCTTCTCCTGAGATGCAATTCCAAGGTCCACCTATATCCCCACCCACCTATGATTGCCAGGTTACGCCATGGTACCTGAATGTGCACATCCACAAGGGCAGGCACGCACCTCAGCTTCATTTCATCTCTTCCATTGCATAGCGCCCAGCACACTGCAAAGGCCCTTGCGATAGCTCCGTGTGCTGAGCAGGTCCACACGTTCACAGAATGGCCAGGTGCAGGTATACAAACACCGCTGCCTCCCTTGAGCTGCGAGCAACCTTAAGCAGTCCGACTTAAAGAGTGATCTGGTGCTCTTGCTTCTGAAAGTAGAGAGAATGTCTCCAAGAAGAAAGGAGGAAAAGAAAAGCAAGTAGGAGATGATGACAAATACGGACAGGCCACCTACCCACCGGAGAGAGGGTATCATCTATGTAGTTTGAAGGCAAAATTAAATGTCCTCTCTGATACTGCCCTGGATCATCAAAACTGCCACATATTTGGAAGATAAGGAAGTTAGTGTTTTATATTCCAGAGGTAAGTCGCAACTTGCAGAGCTGGAGACCTCAGATCAAGCGGTGAGCCGCAAGTGTTCCTTCTGAGGACGGTTGCCTTAGCTCGCACACAGCCATCCTTCCCGCGTGCCTTCATGTGGTCTTCTCTTGGTGCTTAGCTGTGTCCATACTTTCTCCTTCTGTAGGGACAATTTACATCAGACTAGGGCCTACCCTAACGACCTCATTTTATCCTAGCGCTCACGTTAAAGACACTGTTTTCCGAGTTACAGATGGGGTACGAAGGGAAAGGACTTTGCAACGTAAGTGGGGACAGGAGAGAACATATCCCAGCCAGTAGCAGCCAGCATCACTGAGGCTCATTACTGGACTACCACTGGTATCTCTACAAAATGCTGCTGATTGACTGTTGTCAAAAATGATCCGTGTTAGTCATCTTTCCATTACTATGTACCGAGATAGAAGATATTAACTGTGAAAAAAAATTTTATTTGACTGACAACCGTGGAGGTTTTTGCCCCATGACCAGTCATGACTTGTGGCAAGGTGGTACACTGTGACAAGGAACTCTTGTGGAAGAGCCACTCACCTGACTGTGCTGTGAAGAAAGCAAAATAGGAGGTCTGGGGTCCCACCCTTCCCTCCAAGGGCACGCCCTCCGTGACCAGAGGACCCCCCACCGAGGCCCCATCTCGTGAAGTTTCCACCCCCTCCCAATATAGTACCAAAAAAGAAAATGAGAACCTTAACACGTGGGCCTCTGGGAGACATTCCTAATCCAAACTCTAGCAGAAGGCGTGAAATTTTTATTTTAAAAACTGACAGAACCTGGCCAGCGCATCACAAACAACAGCCCATTTCAGAACAGAATATTACAGATATGCTTTCCTAATATGCTGAGTGTTAGTAGAGTTTTGATTTATACCATCTAGGTAAAGAACATAATGATAATATTGAAAGACTCTATTTCTAGTAATAAAAGAGTCTATGGCACTATCTGACAATAGAAATGTACTAAATGTCTCCATAGGTTCCTCCTAATCAACCACTTACAGAAAGCAAGGGACAAGGTAACTGTGATACTTTTGAACATTTTTGGAAATCTAATTAATATAAGGTTGGCTGTTTGTTCCTCATGTTAACGTAGTGATTATTTAAAAAAAAAAATGAGCTCAGGAATTCTTGCTGGTACAAGGGCTAAATAACTGTTTTGAACGCTAGTGTGCACCAGAGGAGACTATTACCAGTGGTAGCTACAAGTCTGAGACTGTTGAAAGCTAAATGCAGACTATCATTCTGCAAATAGCTAAGTTACAGCACAGATTGAACTCCTGGTCTCTCTTCATGTCTACAATTAAAAAAGAAAAGAGAATAGCTACAGAAAAAAAAAAAAAAACTTTCTGCTAAGAGAATACAAACCCAATTACTGCAGGATATTGATAGAAATGTGGATATTGCAACACTTCAGATATATCTATTTCTCCAAAATGCATATGTAAGAATTTAAACTGTAAACATAGACACAGAGTTTTTTGGAAAAGTGATTAAGTCATGAAGGCTCTTCCCACTTAAATAGATAAGTGCTCTCATAAAGAGGTGAAACCTTTTCTACCACATAAACCAAGCAACATTTTGGGAGCAGGAAGAGCACCCTTTCACCAAATGCTGGATTGATAGAAGCCTTGATCTTGGAATTCCCAGTCTCCAGAAATATGATAAATACATTTTTGTTCTTTATAAATTACCCTGTCTAAAGCATTTTGTTGTAGAATCAAGAATTGACTAAACAAAAGTGAAAGTTCATTTTGCTAAAATTTTACAAAGAAACTAAGAATGCTATTGAAGCCAGGTCTGGTGGCACGGGCCTGTAATTACAGCACTCTGTGAGGCTTAGGCGGGAGGATTACAAATTCAAGCCCATTCTAGGCAATTTAGTGACTTAGCAAGACCCTGTATCAAAATCAGGGTCTCCGACTTGAATTCAAGCAGCTACTCTAAAGATTTCTGAAGGATCCCTTCTTTTTCCATCTGGAGAATAATGTCTGTCCCATGGCAAAATAAGCTGGGGATGTAGCATGGTGTGCTGTACCTGAGTCCCATCCCAGCACTGGAAATTTAAAAAAAGAATGCTATTGTAATGATGCAATATATAAAGGTGACAGTTGTTATAAAATATCAAAGAACTTGACTAAATTATGTCTTTTTGCATTTTGTGAAATACAAAATTTTTAAGCAATAAAATCAGATATATACCTGAAAGGATTTCTAAGCAAATTATTGAAGGAGCAGCTTGTTTTGTCATGCAAAAAGAATTGTGAAGGAAATTTTTAAGAAAATAAAAGAGAAGCTGAGTTTAAAGATTGGAGAAATTCTCAGCTTGTTCATCTTGAAAAAGAAAGAAGAAAGAATGGAAGGAAGGGAGGGAGGGAGGAAGGAAGGAAAAAAGGAAGGAAAAAAGAAGAAAAGAAAGCAAATTTAAAAGAGAATACTACTTTAAAAAGAAAAAAAAAGTACATTCAGAAGAGAACATGACTGATGTGTCCAGTATATGAGAAGAAACACTGAACAAAAAGGGATACAGAGAGGATGAAATATAGAGAGACTGTCACACTTCTTAGGTCTTAGAATATTGTACTGTCGAGGTCTTTGGACATTCTCCAGATGGAGACAGAAGGGGCCCTTCAAAGGGATTCTGAAATCATTAGAGCAGCTGTTTGAATTCAAGTGGGAGACATCATCCAGGTTTCAGAAGACTAAATGGCAATCTCTCAAAGTATTTGAGGTGGTAGAACTGTTACAACTCAGACTAGAGGGTAATCATCAGATCTTGAACCTGATAATCTAACGGAATCAGATCTGCTGGGACCACGTTTCTTTTTTCCTATAACTTCATTTATACATTTGAGATGTAAGGCAGACTCTTTTGTAATAGGAGTGTCTTATGCCTGTTTCTATGCTTTTCTTTGGGAATACATAACTCGTCAGAGTTTGCAGAGTCACAGCTACAGAGTAGTGTTGCCTCCAGATAACTTACACTACAAATTTCACCCACAGTTGATTAAGATGATTCTTTGCACTTCAGAGTTGCTGCTTGAATGAGTGAAAGTTTTGAAGCTGTTGGGATAGAATGGATGTATTTCATATGTGATGACATGTATCTGGGGTCAGAGATGAAATATTATGCACTGTTTATGTTACATTTTTGTTGTTGAGACAGAATACCCAACATTTGTAACTTAGGGAGGGAAGATTTATGTTAGCTTACAGTTTTAGAAAATTACAGTTTGTTCACAGGTGATTGGCTGAAAAATGGTGGGATTACATGGCAGGGCTGGAGTCGGGTCAGAGTCAGAGCCAGAGCTCCAGAGACAGAGATCCTCACAGCAGCATAATAGAGCAAAGAAGACTGACAGGAAGGGTGGAACCAATGCACACCCCTCCAGGTCAGTCCCCAAGCATCTGCCCCTTCCAGCCAGGCCCCACCTCCCAACAGTACATGGTATCCATAGGAACATGAGGCACTCCAGATCCAAACCACCACATTTCAGCCCAGACACCTTAATCAAAAGCCAATTAGTCTTTTTTAAGGGTTGTCAAAGTTTTTACAGTTTAGTACTGTTTAAAAAAAAGCCCAAGTCAAAAGTCTTCTTTGAGATGTAAGGCAAACCCTCAGTTGTGAGCTCCTGCTAAAACCAGAGTGAAGCACTTGTAACAAAAAAGGCACAGGGTAAACATTTTTATTCCAAAATGGAGGAATAGAAGGACAAAAAGCAGTAGGACCAAAACAGTTTTAAAGCCAGCAGGGCAAGGATTAAATTTTGTAGTACCAAGTCCAGCACCTGGAGTAAACGGAGGCAAGATATGAGCTCCAAAGGGCTTGGGTGGCATTAGTGCTGGCTGCAACCTCCACACGCGGCACTAAGTGTTTGAGTTTCCCTAAAAACGTACGCTGAGGACTTAACACGCAGTGTGATGGTATCAGGAAGGGAGTTCTTTGGAAGGTACTTACGTAAAAATGATGTCATAACAGTTGGGTACCTCTGATGGGGTTTGTGTCTCTGGAAGAAAAGAATGAAGAAGAAGAAGAAGAAGAAGAAGAAGAAGAAGAAGAAGAAGAAGAAGAAGAAAAGGAGGAGAAGGAGGAGAAGGAGGAGGAGGAGAAGGAGAAGCGGAGTAGGAGGCAGAGGAAGAGGAAGAGGAAGAGGGAGGAGACTTTCTTTATCATGTGTGCACACACCAAGAAATCGGCCGTGTGTAAGTTACATAGCACGAGAAGGGAGCCCTCACTGGCACCAAACCAGCCAATCCCTTATCTTAACCTTCTCAGACCCTGAGACTGTGTGAAATCCATGCCTACTGTTACGCTAGTCCATCTGTAGTATTTTACTAAGGCACCCTAGCTGAATAATACAGTGTCTTAGCAGTAAGTTAGGAACAATTTTTTTTTATCAACAATTCACTTATTCACAAACTACTTCAGCAGTTTTCTTCCCATCTGTTTGGTTGCTTTAATGGTTTTGTGTTTCTCCAAGGATCTACATGATCTCAAGACAAGCAGCACATTCCTGCATATGGAGCCTAACTCATGAATTGACTGTGAAATTCAGATTAGCTCTAAGTTGCAAAGCCATATACATTTTCAGAATATTGTTTTAAATGGGATGAAGACTTGAGGGGATGTTTTTCTTTTCCTCTTTCTTTTCTTTTCTTTTCTTTTCTTTTCTTTCTTTCTTTCTTTCTTTCTTTCTTTCTTTCTTTTCTTTCTTTTTTTTTTTTGGACAGGGTCCAGCTCTGTAGCCCACGCTGGTCTTGAAGTCACTGTGTGTTAACCTTGGACTCATGGCAATACTCCTGCCTCAGCCTCCTGAGTGCTGGGATTACAGGCATGCGCTACTCTGCCTGGTTTCCAGTGGTACTGGGAAATCAAATCAGGTCTTGAGCTTGCTAGGCAAGCACTCCAGCTGTGCCATTTCTCCAGACTGAGAGGAAGGGACTTTTTATTTTCTGGAATTTAAAAATCTGGCTTTTTTTTTTTTAAATGTATAATTCAATAGAAAGCCTAATAAGGGGTTCCAGGGTATTTGTTACTGTTGAAAATCTATTCAATATATTTTTCAGTATTGGCTTATTTAAATAACTAGGAAGCACTAAAAGGAAAAATTTTTTTCTTAGTGTTTTGTTTCAAACCTTAGTAAATAAATAAGTTAACAATACATCATTTCAAAGTACACACCAATCTTTGCAGTAATCACAAAGCCACAAAGCCATTGGGAAGTTACAGGCATTTTTTTCTTTTTTCTTTTTTTCTTTCTTGAGAAAGGGTCTTGTTCTGTAGCTCAGGTTATGTACATCTTTATGAATTCTTCCAAGGCAAAAACCACAGTGACAAATTAAGCTATTTTTCCTATAACACATGACCTGGAAAAGACACAAACATCCATTTTTCCCCAAAAATGCTTCACAAAAAACTCTAAAGTCATTGCAGCAATGTGTGTTCTCCCTCCAGCTCTCAGCTCTCGTAATCATCGGCATGTCCAAAAACTCTGGGCTGTGACAGGAAAGGCCACGCGGGCTAAGTAAGCAAGACATCCGTCACTTTGTGTTGCCAGGCCCACGGTCCTTGCTTAACAATGCCTGAAGGCTGTCAGCTTCCTAGACAAACCGTCAGCATGACAAGCGGCCTAGAAGTGGCAGAAAAGCCTTCATCACCGGGAGGAGAGCAACTTGGGAAGAAAGGCAGGAGGAAGCGAAGACAATAATGGACGTGCCTAGGGCAGCTTTACAGTCACTGAAATCTATCGATTCTTCCAAACATAATCATTGAGTTTCATCAATACCAAGAACTGTAATTCCAATTTTTAAAATACTCTTCATTTGAAATTCAGGTGTTTCTAAAATTAAGTGCTTTTGAAACATATTTTGATCTTTGTATATGTTTCCTTTAAAAACAAAAATTTCCTTTTCATCACCGATTCTGTTATTGACTGTGAGACAGGATCTCACTCTGTAGTCCTGACTGGTCCTAAACTCACTATGTAGCTCAGGCTGGCCTCAAACTCACAGCAATCCTCCTGCTTCAGCCTCTCAAGTGCTAGGATTACAGGGGTGCATCACCATGCCTGGCTTCTCTGGTGCTGAGGAATTGGACTCAGGGCCTTGCACTAGTTAGACAAGTGTTTTAACTGCTGAGCTACACCCCAGCTCTGAGACTGCATAATTTTTATGACTTTTTTATGACAAATCACATCAAAATTTCTATTATTCTTCCTTCCAGTAGGAAGGAATTTCAATAGAAATGAAATATTTAACAGATAGGAACATATTCTTAGCATATAAATCTTGTACACACAGACAACACCTTTGCCTGTATGTTCTGAGAGAAGATTTATTTTCTAATGTGTTTATTTCAGCAATTCCAATATTTAGTTGTTTTCAGTTAATTTTAAGAGTTGTTATATATTCTATAATTTATATGGTATCCTTGATCATAAGTTCCTGCTCTTAGAAATGCTACTATCTTCCTCAAACTTAGACTAAGTTTCTGTATAGTAGTCTTTTATTTTAGAACAGTATAACTGAGATAAAACAGGCAAAAAGTGGACATGGGTATAGGATAAAATTTGATAAAATGAACACATGAACCTCTGTAAAATCATCACTATGATCAAATAATGAGCTCTTCCATCCAAAAGATTAACTTGTGTTACTCTGCAGCCCTGATTTCAACCCCCTCTTCCTTTCCTTTATTTCTAGGCAACTATTTATCTACCCTTTTCCACTATGAATTAGATTACATTTTCTAAAATATTGTATAAATGGAATCATTGAATATGTACTCAATTTTTGTCTAACTTCTTTCATGCAACAATAGTCTTGAGATTTATTTCCACTGTTGTGTGTATCAATAGATTCTTTTTTTTTTTTTTTTTTTTTTTTTTACTACAGTAAGTATTCTGTTTCATGGATGTTCCATCGGGTATAGTCCATTCACCTGTTGGTGAGTAGTCTAGTTGTTTCTACTTTGGAGCTATTACAAATTCAGTGGGTATGAACGAACATACGTGCACAAGAGTTCATCCGATTTACGAGCATTTGATTTTTTAAACCCTTGTGTAATTAAGAGTTCAGTGGCTGGATCACGTGTTATGGATATCTTCAACTTTTGGAGACACTGCTAACCTGTTTGCCACAATGGTCATGTCCTTTTGTGCTCCTACCAGAACTGCATGAGAATTTCTGTTAGTTTACATGCTCCTCAGTATTTCATAAGGTCACAGTTTGAAATGAGCCAAGCAGACTCCATCTAAGTTACACTCCCAACACAGAAATTTCAGTTTGGATGACATTTTATTTATAAGCTTCTTTTCTTCTATTGATCACATGGTTGATATTGTTTTTAGAAGGGCTTTGTTGTATTGAAGATGATACAGATATTCTTCTTTGTTTTGTAGAAATTGTATTGTTTTATGCAGCTTTTACTTTTCAGTATATGATCTGCTTTTAATTTTGAACATGTGGATTCACCATGAGTGTGATGAGTTCTTCCTGGACTTCCCATTGTTTGGTGTGCCTGTTTGTTCATCTGCATGACAATGCTACACTGTCTTCATTACTGCCTTTGTAAGAAGTCTTAAAGTTGAGTCCTCTAATTTTGTTCTTGTTCTTCAAGGATGTTCTTAGCTGTTATCTACATTTCCATTTGAATTTTAAAACTAGCTTGTTAATTTCTAGAAAAAAGAACGTCTAATGAGACTTCGATTAGGATTTACACTGATTGTGAAGATCAACTTGGGGAGAGCGAATATCCTAGTAATGACTTTTCTAACCTATGAGCATGGTATTTCTTTAATTAATTAATTAAGTTTACAATCTCAGTAATATTTTATACTTTTCACATCTGGCATATCTTTCATAATATTGACTGAGGTTTTATAAGTCTTTATACAATGCAAATAGCGCTATTTTTATCTTTAATGTCTTTTTCTGGCAATATTCTAGTATATAAATTTGATCTTCTTTTCTCAACAATGGGTCTTTGTTGCCCAGGCTGGTCTTAATATCATGGTTTTATGTGATCTTCCCAACTCAGCCTCCCATGTCACTGGGCTTCAGGTAGGTACCACCATACCCGGATCAAAGTACTTTTATGTACTAATTTTGTATGGTACAGCACAGTTAAAGATACTTAAAAGCAGCTTTGTATAGATTTGATAATATTTTCTAGGCCAACAATCAAATTGTCCACTAGTAATTGCAGTTTTAATTCTTCACTTTCAATTTGTATCATCTTAATTTTTGAGGAATTTATTGTACTAGCTAGACTTCTCAGAGAAATTATGAATAGGACTGATAATAGACAGTCTTGACTCTTGACTTGTTTCTGAGCTAAGGAAAGAAACTATCTTTAATCATTAATAGCATAATATTGTGTATAGGTTTTTCCACTAATGCCTTTATAAGGTTGAAGACGTGCTCTTTCATTCCTAGTTTGTTGAGAACTGTTGTAAAGAATGAATTTTGGATTTTGCCAAAAGCTTTTTTCCCTATTTTATTAAAATGATTACAGAGTTTTCTTTTTAGTCTAGAAGTATAAGCAAATTACATTAATTGATTTTGCAATATTAAATTAGGCCTCTTTTCATTGAATAAAAGACATCTGATCCTGTTGCACCTTTTTCTATTATTTTTTTAAAATTTGTATATACAAGAATTCTAAATTCTATAACACATTAGAAACATTGTATTTGGGGAAATCCATGAGTATCTATGCCCACACTTTTTTTTCAGTGTTTTTCTTTATATGCACTGGTGAAGTACACTAAATTTATGAAGCATTATTACATCAATATTCAAGGCAAAAGTGCCTTGTAGTTTTTTTCTCTTGAAATTTCTAATTTTTAAAAATTCTTTCTGTATTTATTTATTTTGAGACAGAGTCTATCTCTGTAGCTCAGGCTGATCTTGAACTCACTATGTATCCTAGGCAAGCCTTAGACTCACAACAACCCTCCTGCCTCAGCCTCCTTAATGCTAATACTATCTAAATTAAAAACAAAAAAATAGTTAGAAAGCAATATTCTCTTTTCAACTTTCTGCAAATTTGTTTAGAATTTAAATTTATTTCTTAAATGTTGGGCAGAATGTACCAGTGATGGCTTCAGGTCTTGAGTGCTCTTTGTGTAGAGATTTTGAACTGTCCATTCAATTTCCTTAGCAAACACAGGTTTTTGTATTGTTTTGTTGTTGTTGTTGTTGTTGTGTGTTTTTTGTTTTCTTTTATTTTTTAAGATAACCATTACTTCTCAACTAATCTATATCAGTATATGTACTCTTCAAGCAATTTTTCCACTTTATCTAAGTTGTCAAATACTTTTGACATGAAATTATGCCATTGCCTTACTAGGATTCTATTAAATCTATCAAACGCTGATGCTGGTAATTTGTATTTCTTTCTTCTTTCTTTCTTTCTTTCTTTTCTTTCTTTCCTTCTTTCTTTCTTTCTTTCTTTCTCTTTCTTTGCCTCCTTCTCAGAAACGTGGATCCTAAATAATTCTGATACAGATTGATGTCTATAATCTGAAATGCTCAGATTCTCAAATGTTGACTTGAGAACTGACCTGACACCACAAGGGGAAGAAAGTCCCGCAGCTAATCTCATGGGACAGGTTTTAATAGAACTGCAGGCACTCTAAAAATACTGCATAGAAACACCTGCAAGCTACGATTGTAAGGTGTGTTTGAAATACACAAGAATTTCATGCTTAGATATGGCTTCCATCCCCAGAATTTCTCACTGTACACAGAAATATTTCAAAATCTGTAGAAGTATTCCAAAGTCTGAATATTTCTTGTCCTAAACATTGCTGCATTATTCTTTTTAGTTTTATTTGCAACTTAACCTCATTTTGGCGAGAGAATTTACTTTCTATAACATGAATATTTTCACTTTTTCTCCTTGTTTCTTTGTTTCTCTCATTCTTTCTGTCCTTCCTATTACTGCTTGTGGAATACTGGACACTGAACCCAGGCCTCACTTACCTTAGGCAAGCACTCAACCATTGAGCAATATCTCCAGCTCTTTTTATTTTTTGTTTAGATAGGGTCTCACTAAGTTGCTCAGGCAACTCTCAGACTTGGCAATCCTCCTGCCTCATTCTCCAGTGCACCTGCGATTCATAGGTGTGTGGCACTATGTGACACTACGGATGATATATGTAATTTTTTTTATATTTGTCTTGTAACTTGAGATATGTCTATATTGGTGAATGTTCTTTCCTCACTTAAAGAACAGAACATAGGTTCCTCTCACTAAGTGAAGGTAGAAGTTCCTGACATTATAAGTTTCAATAATATAAGCTTGGAAAATAATGTTGTTCAAATATATATTATATAACTGTACTGATTATGCTTGTTGTACCCACAACTGAGACTGAATTTTGCTTTCTCTTCACAGTTATAGCAGATTTTGCTTCAATCATACTGAAGCTCTAGTCTTTAATACTGAGATGTTTAGAACTGTTATATCCTCCTGATGAACTGACACTGTCATCCTTGTGAGATGTTTTTTGTCAGTGGTATGAGCAGTAAGTCTTTGTGAGGAAAACCTACTTTGATAATTTGGTCACCGCAGGACTATAGTTTTCACGAGCACTGGTTCATGGATCTTTTTCTTTTCACTCTTGTATGTGAGTTTTTATTTTTGGGTGCATTGATTAACTCCCTCACTCGCTGTTGGGAACAGCCTGTTCTGATCCTGTGTGAATTCTGAGGGCAATTTCCTTTGATTCCTATGGGGAGTTCTTCCCCAGCCTTAGTTTCTAACCTAAATGTACACTGTTCATACAAATCTTCAGGATTCCTCCTTTAGGGCGCTCTTCTGCTTGAATTCTGCCCTCTGTAAATCTGGATTTGCAGTTCTGGCTCCTCAACTCAAGAAGGCACCCAATTCTGCCTGAGTTGCCTCTCCCTCCTCTCCCTCAGAATAGAAACTGTGTCCATACCATAAACTGGATCATCACTTTGTTTTGTTTCTCAGCTCTGAAGCCACAGTCCCTCATGGCCTGATCTCCTTGCATTTGATCTTTTTATTATGTTGGGGGGCAGGTTGAGTCCCTGCCTCTCCATCCTGAGTAGAAGCAAAATACGACAATCTTCGTTTTAAGCTTTTGTAGAACACACAACCTCAGATACCAAATAAATCAAATATGTTCTTGATTTTTGAAATGCCAAATCTCTATAAAACATAGTACACAAATACAAAGTTCAAGATATACTGGCACATTTATGAATCTATACTCTTAGGATTCTTTTCCTTGAATCTTCTGGAATATATATTTCTAAGTCTGAAGCATTGCTCTTACCATGGCACCTTTATGATTATTTTCTTTATGAAGGAGTAAACTATAGGAAGTAAAATGGTGCGGTTTCTTTTCCTCTTTCATTGTTTTTGTTTTGTTAACAAATATAATTGCTTTAAAAAACTCACTTACATTCAAACACACTAATTGGAACTTCCCAGAGTTAGAAATGCTTCCAATCCTCTTTAATCTTGCTGCTTAAAAATCTGTGAGCTTAAAAATTCTGAAGGAGAAATGCCTAGCTTCTTTTGAGACTGAGTAAGGAGCAGCTTAGGGGAAGATTAGAAATCCCACCTTCAGCTCTTACATTTGTGGCTTTCAGGAATGTCTCAGTCTCTGCCTGTAGCTGCAAAAACACTCTCTACCCCACACCTAGTACTGAGGGTCAGTAAGCACAAACCAGAAACAAGCTTCCTTCTTGCTGCCCATTGTAAAACAAAAAAACAAACAAACAACAACAACAAAATATGAGTGCATGAGTGCAACTTGAGCAAGGTTATGATTTTAATCAATGGGATTGAAGACTTTAGGGTCAGGGCCCAGGCACTGGGCCAAGAAATAAATTCACCCCGGATCTCACACTAAGGCATTTGCTGTTTTGAATATACAATATCACAACTAGAAGATTGCCACTTGGGCTATATTTTGGGTTTGTTTTGCTTTTGTTGATTTATTCAGGGAGGAAAAGTATTAGATTAAAGCAATATCAAGGACGTTCCTGAAGAAGAGGAGAACTCATAAAGAAACAAGTCCCAGGTAAAGGAGGAAGGAGAGTCTATGGAAAGGGCTGACCAATCACGCTTGTCCCTGTCATGGTCAAGCCTATGGGTACAGGGACCTGGGGTGGCTTAGTGTATCAGACCCATGGCTCTTTGAAATTCACTAGTCATCTGGCTACGACAGACAGGCTTGGAGGATCACAAGAAGTCAGAACTAGTGCAGGTCCTGCAGGCAATAGCATCACCGTCATCTGTAGGTCCAAGTGAAAGAGACCATCTGAGAGTTCAAGGGGCTGGGCAGGTGAGAGAGGCTGTGGGCCACTCGATCACTCTCCTCCTAACTGGAGGCACAGGCGAACAGGACTCTATCCCTGCCCACAGGGAGGCTGTCACGAAGGGAGGGAAGTTTCCAGATATAACTGTACCCATTGAAGTCTAGACTCCTTGCTCTGAGTATAAGGAAAGCAGTTCAAACTACAGACATCCAAAGAAGAACCAGCTTGAGAATGTATGTAGGAAGTACGTGACACATATGGAATGACAAGATGGGAAGAAAGTCATGAATAGCCCAGACAAAAGATGTAGATAGGTTTTCATTCTCTAGAATGTTTCTGGTATGGGATTTTTACAAGCACTTAACTTAGATTTGCATATTGATGTTCATAAACTAACACAATCAGGAGCCAAGAGCACACATACTCCCTCCCTCTCGTACCCCACTTCCCACAAGAAATCACTGTCCTCACCACAGCCTTAAGCTGTGAAATCTTCTATCTCCACTTTTCACAACACTTGGCAGAAATGTGGGCAAAGAGAAGGTGGTTAATAGGCGATACTGTCCTTACAGAAAAGCAACATTGGATAAAATATACAATGTAACTCTGGGTGGCCTGCTCTTCCTGCCACTGATCCCCAAGTGCCTTTATGGAAAGTGGGTAATGTGAAAAAGATCGTGCTCATCTGGCCTGTCAGGTACCCAGTCACCAGGTGCAGATCCAGTCAAACCTTCTGTCTGGTCTCCATAACTAGGATACACGCAGGTATAACGAAACACAAATGAAGAGTCTGCCATTGAATTACTAGGCCACATGGGACAAATCGCAAAGGCTATTTCAGAAACAGGGCATCCTGAGGTGGTTATGAGAACCTGCTATAGTTCAAAAGAGTCCTTGAAAAATTCATGGATTGAAGTCTTTTCTACATGTGGCTAAAAAATGCCCATGGCCTTCATAATGAGCTCAGGGCTAGCCTGAACTGCAGAGCAAGACCCTATTTCAAAAAAAAAAAAAAAATGCCCAAAGTTTCCTATATCCCCCTCAGAGATGCCCAATGGCCACATTGCTCTGTTGAACACTGAGCTCATGACACAAACACTCTTGAAAATACAAGTTTTATTCACATTATTTGCTTTCAGTAAAAACCAGAGCACAGTTGACAGAGCAAATGTTTATAAAGTTCTGAGGGAGATGAGCTCATGCTGAGAAAGAAGTGTGATCGCAAAGCCTGAGAGCCAGATGTTGATCTATGGCACGACTTCACTCTCATGGAAACCTCAAGTTTAAGATCAACAGTTGGTAATGGTTAATGGATGCCTGGCTTTGTGCGGGTGCACAGCTCAGCATCACACTTGTCAGGGAGTTCTAAAGATATATGCGCTCAAGAGCTGTGGGGATCTGTAAGCAGACATGCGGAGCTTGCAGAGATAGGGGCACAAGACTGGAAACATAACTGGCACCCCAAACTGAAACAGCTTCAGGGATGATTAGAATCTGTTTCCTGTTTGCCCTAAAACAGGCCCCTGTAGCTGCGGAGTTTACCCCAAGATAACTGGCCAATTTACGGTCCTAATCTTAGCCTCAAAGTTTGCCACAAAATATTATTATTGGCCTCACACTACTCAGCAAAAATTTGTTGCTTTATCCTTTTCTACTTGCAAAAGGTCAAGAATGGCAAGAAAATCTAGAAAGAAACACCACATGATGCTCCCCTTTGCGTTGTTTGGGGCTTTGAAATTTACCGCGCTCCAACAAATTATTAAATACCGATCATCATACGGATTTCTGTCACATTAGAATTAGAAGTTGTGCTTAACAACTGCTTCAAGAGCAGCTTTCATTTTTAATCAGGCAGATTTGCTTCACCCTCAAGGAGCATGCTTATGCAAAATTAAATGAGCACTGGCAGCAACCTGAGCTTTATTTTCTAAGTGGAAAATGGGCTTAAGTGTGCAGATGAGAAAAGAAAGACAGAATAGAGAGAGGTAGGACAGGCAGTAAAGTTGAGGATCCATTCTCTAGTAAAACTCTTCCAACTCCAGTTATTTTAAAAACATATTTTGAGCGCTGTCTGCCAACAACAGAGGCCTGAGGACCGCAGCCTGTCATGGCCTGGCCCGGTTACACTGCCAGAGCTGCCTTTGGCTAGCACTTAGTACTAGGGTTTGTCCTCATTTGTTGAATTGAGTAAGACTACCCTTCCTCCACGCCCACCATCACAGGAGCTAAGGTGTACAACTGCCTGCTGTGGTGGGTCTAGAATGTTCCCCCAAGCCTCCTGTATTTGCATGTTGTGATTTACCTGTAGAGTTCGTGTGCTATTAGGAGGTGGGGCTGGTTAGGGGAGGCAGACTCTTGATCATGTGATGGATCACTGAGGATGCGGCATATTGCTGAGGTTGTGGTCTGGAAAGATATGCTATTGTCTGGCCTCTCCTCAACCCCTGATTCTTTCTGCTTCCTCTTGCAATGCTGAAAACAGCTTTTTGCTGGCTAGGCTTCCTCCAGACCCTTCTGCCAGGCCAGCTGCCCATGAATGGATCTACACCTCTTGAAACTGTGAGATAAAGTAGACTTCTCTTCTCTTAAATTGTAGGAGTTGCATATCATATAGCAGCCATGAGAAAGTAACTGAGACTGCCGTCAAACAGCTGGAGAATAATGAGGAGAATAAGGTCGGTGGATAGACGCGGCACTACAGTAGGGCTGACAAGTCTGGTACATACAACACACATGGTAGATCTCCAGATGTGGTCAAATAGAAAAGCATCACAAGAACTTCTGGGATTCTTAGTATACTTGAAGAACCAGCAGAGTTTTAAGCGACGCTGTTAGAATAACAAAAGGTTAACGTTTTCCATTCTGCAGAAAAACATTTTAGAAATTAAAATTACAAGTGGACTTGTTGCTGCCACCCTAAACTTACTGAGTCTACCTGTGGGGTAGGGCCGCAGTATGGAACGGAGAATGGCACGGGGCTAGGTGAACACCTCCTCCTCCGCACTGTGCAGTCTGCAGTGAATCCAGACACCACCTGTCATTATTCAGCACAGTGATGGTACCAACAGTGTGGATAACTCATCTTAAGGGAGTATAAACTCTCCAGAAAGGACAGACCTGTCAAAATATTTATGTGAGCCCAGCAATTTCAAGCTGCTTATTAATAGGGCTTCTTCCAGCTCAATTTGCTCGAGGGAATTTCATAATCAATCTTTAAACAATTATTCATTTTATTCAGAGTTAAAAGTCTTTACAGAAGATGCATGATTCCAGGTGTATCTGTCATCCATGGGCCTCTGAACTATTTGCAAGAAATACCCTCTCTTTGTCACTATACCCACCAGGGTTCTTGGATGGAGGACAACTAAAAACAGACGGGATTAATTAAAAATGGAGTTTCTTGGTTTATTTGCTTGCAGAATTAGCAGCAAAGATGAAAAGTAGCCCTCAGGAAAGGAGAGTTTATTCTTAGTCTCTCTGGAGTCCATCCTTTGACTATAGCTTAATCTACTGCCACCCAGATAGCTAGTAAATACATGTTATTTTTTCAGTTTAAAAAGGGGATACTAATGTTTAAATATAAAAGTTAAAAAACTCTTAAATGATCCACATAGAAGGGTGGTGATTTCCTTTCACCCAAAGGTTGCTAGCTAAAGGCAGCCATTGGTCAGGAAAGAAGAGTCCATTGTCATCTCACCAAAACACAGAGATCGCATAACCTTCACATGCACTTCAGTAACAACATTCTGTGCTTCTAAATCTGCTTCTTACCTACTTGGAGTCTGAAATTGCAGCCAGTCAGCAAACCTTACACTTCAGTCATTATTGTCAATTTCACGTGGAAACGGCGTAGATCTTACCACCTAAAGAGATTGGAAGGCTGCACTTAGTCATAAAAAATTTATAAATAAAGCCAAATATGATATGTTTCTCCTACAAGAGAAGATGTGTCTTTGAGGTAGGCTTCTCCATGTACTTGAAGCAAGTTAGTCCAGCAAAACCAAAGGTTTATTTTTAACAAAAAATGACTTAATGATTAACGCTGTTTCTAAGTTATTCATTTATACTTTGGAGTAATAAAATAGTGTGATACTATACTAAGAAGGCATTATCCAAGACCATCAAAAATGGATTTGCACTATAAAATTTTTATAGGATTATCAAGGAAGAAAGGAAAAATGACATTAAGCTTTTTAAGCATCTCAATGAGATACTTTAGTGGCAAAGTACCTTTCAGTGTGTCAAATTAAAATTGTTTACAAATGAACTGAAGTGCTATGAGATCATAGCAATTGAGAACCATACATTTTCACAGACTTCGAGCTGGTAATTCTAGACAGAGGGGGAGTTGAAGCTCCCTAGTAGGTCCTAGATCTTCAATCATTTTTTAAAATGCTTAATAAATAAAAGCAATCTAAAATTATCAGTCAATAAGGAATGGTTTAAAAATCCTGATGACATACAATGTGGCCATAAAAAACAAAAAATAAAACCGCCGTTATGTCCTCATAGAGATCAAGGTCTAGATCAATTTATACTAACTTCCATTTTAAAAAATAAATAAGAAAATGCCACATATACACATTTGCTTCCCCACGCATTGCATACTTCTAGAGGACACATCAGAAATTGAGACAATGATTGGATTAGAAGAGACCTAGGAAAGAGACGAACAAGACTAAAGAAAGACTTGTACTATATATTCTTTTTTCTCTCTCTCTTTGAATTCAAACAATGCAAACAATTACCTACCTATTTAATATATAATTATAATTAAGTTTTTAATTTCTTAGTTCATCAAGGTGTCTCTAATAATGAATGCAATTGTAGAATTTTAAATCTAAGATCATTTTTTAGCTGTATAAAATGGCATTTGGTCAATGTGCTGGCGCATACTCTTATTAAAGTGGTTATTCACATCTACTTTCCACAACATCTACTAGCAGCTGATCCCTTAGGTCATACGAAGATCAAATGAGCAAATAATAATAAAAGCCCTCATACAGAAAGTCATTAGTAAGTGTTGGTAAATGTGATTTTTTATTTAGTTCCATGGAGCACTCCTTTCTTTGCCATGTCTAAGAAATAGTGCACATTACCAAAAGAGTGAAACAGACAAAGAGTGGACACAAAAGTGATTTTCAATGAGTCCCGCTGTAGAGCAGTAAGAGGGGCCCCTTGGCCCAGAGCTGCGGACAACCTTCCGTGCATTTCCATCACACATTGCACAGCTGTAGGAGGTAGCCGCAGGGCAGCAGTGGGCTCTATTCGTCTTTCAGCCACCAGAGACTACTTCTATGTAGGTGTTCAGCACGCAGACGTTGAACTGAACTATGACGTTTTGCAGTAACCTAGCACTGTCTAGGTGGGAAGGAAATGAGGAATAACTGAGAGTAGAAAGCTAGGGGCTTTTCTCCCTCCATTCTCTGTACACTCAACCCTCCACATCCATGGTGCCATCACCACAGATCCACCCACTAAAGAGCCACATATTGCACAGTTAGCTCTATGGCAACCATGTAAGCTTTTTTTATCATTACTCCTTAGAAAAAGCAGTATAATAACCCTTTTCATGCCACTTACACTGTACTAGGTACTATAATGTAGAGCTGATTGGAGTGCTTAGGAGGATGTAATGTACACGGTTCGTGCAAGTTTTGCACCATTTTATATAAGGGATGTGAGCATCTGCAAATTTTAGTAGAACCAATGGATCCTGAGGAGCAACTGTGCTGGCAAGAGCCCCTGAGCAGCACACCTCAAGCCCACTCTTTGCCTGTGCCCAAGGGGCTGGTGAGCCATTGGCAGGTTGACCCTCCAGCACGTGCCCTCTTCAGACCCACCTGAGCTCTCAGAAGTTTTGTGGAAGATCATGACCTTCTCCCCTTTCTCAGTTTGTCTTAGTCACTTTCCTGTTCTTGTGGCATAATCCCCAACGCACAGAAATGAAGGGAGAAAAGTTCACTGTAGCTCACAGTTTCAGGAAGTCTCAGTCCATTGATGGGGAGCTGGCAATGGTGGAAGCACATGGCAGAGGCCTAGCTCGAGAAAAGCTGTTCACTCCATGACACACAGGAAGAAGGGCTAGTATATACCGTTTCAGGTCATGTCACAGTGATCTGCCCCTTCTGGGTCAAGTTCCAATGATCCCTCCTCTCTGGCCAGGCACCACCTCCTAACAGCACAGTAAACCAGTGGATTAATCCCATGATTGAACCACCCTCCAAAAACAAGGATTTTCGGCAACATCCCTGATCCAAGCCATGACACAGTTCTTCCAAAGGGTTGTGCTGATGCTCAATTCTTCCCCTTCTCATAAAGCCAAAAAGTTCTTTCTTCCAAAATTGTAGCAGATGCCTGAGTAGGATGTAAAAAAGCACGTGCTTTTATATAATTATGACCTTAATGATACATAAAATTCACTATTTTAAGTTAGAAAAGAGGCTTTGAAAACCTTTGAATCCTGCTCACAAGGGAAAATACATATTATGTTAGAAGAAAAACTTGACAATGGGTACAATGGGAGTTAGTTATTCTTTCTTACTCTAGAGTGGTTTTTTGCTTCTTTCCTCTCCCTTGCGATCTAATGCAAATCTCCTTTGGAAATGTGAAGTTTACACACTGCTGAGTGATACGTGCGACCCAGTCGAGTCCAATAAAGTCTGCTAGGGAAAGTTCACCAAAAACACACAGATTGGAATGAGCTTAAAAGTGAAATAAATAATTTGCATATACATTCACTGGGACCTCACCTTTTATGTGAGGGCTACCTCACGAGAGACAGATGTTCTCAGGGTCATTGTCTTGGATGCGTATGTCCCTCAGTTGACCTTGGCCACAGCTGCTAATGCATCCTGCCAGGCTACATAATCAAGGGTCTCCAGTGCTATGCTTAGTCAAAACTCACTCCTCCTCTGCTGTCAATCATTTTACATCAGTGTGCTTTCTTAAACAGAAAAATTAAAGGAGAAGTCAAAAGATCATCCAGAGGAAACCAGTAGAAGGCTTTGGATAGTTTTTTAAATCTACCATTCACTAGCAGTTTAGTTATCTATCGCAAGATCTGTTGCTGAGGAAGCCCAAAGTCAGTGGCACAAAACTATAATGATTTTCACAAGCATAGAGAAGGAGATAGAGGAGGCGGAGTCTCTCACATTTTCGTGAGTTGACTGTGCAGTTCTCACCCAGCATTTCTCACGAGGTTGTCGTTGGATGAATCTCAGTCATGTGACAGCTGGGAGCTCAGCTGAAATTACTGGCTAGAGCACGTGCCTGAAGATGTCAGGCACTCTGTGTTTCCTGCAGCAGGCCAGCTGGGTTCCAGGAGAGTCAGATAGCTGGATAGTATACTAGCCTTCACCGCAGGCACATTCAAACATGAGCCTACTGTGGATATTCTTAAATGTTGTAATGACAATTTTTTAAAGAAAGGCTTAGTACTTACACGTGTCCATTAACTACATTATGTATGTATTTGTGCCTAAGGCCAGGTTCTGTTCTCTCAATGTGCTGGCGATCGGGCCTGCCTCTGATCCAGCCTCGTGGGCATGCAGGGACACTGCTACCACATTCTGTTATTAAGGAGCAAATGAAAGGAATTTGATTTCTCAGTAGAGAAACCTCAAAGGACAGGTGGATTTGGTGTAAAACCACCACATTTAGCATGGCTATTTTTCTTCTGTCTTGCTTGCTAAACTAAGAATAAACATTAAGTAGAAAAGACTTACCACATACAAACAAGAAACATTAGATCTCTGCTTCTTTCTACTCTGACCACCAACTCCTTTTTCTTAGCATGCTTATCTTGGTTATTTATTCATTGCTGTAGCAAAATACCCAATGCCCACAATTTAAGAAAGGAAAGATTTCTTTAGCTCACAGTTTCAGAAGGTCTCACACACACACAGTCCATTCGTGGGGAGCTGACAATGGTAAAAGCACACTGCAGAGGCAGAGGCTGGAGAGGTGCTCACCCCATTGCAAAAAGGAGCCAAGTGGAACAGGAGCAAGCCCATGAGCTTTCCCAGGAAGAAGCTGCAACAATGCTTCTTCTTCCTTCCTTCAATTCCTCCCAGCTGCCAGTTGGGCCCCTCTCCCCAGGGTGGGTGGCGCTCCTTCATTTCTTGGCCCACAAGTTGACAACAAGCGCCAGAAAACCTTTGCCCTGGACACTTTCACTGAAGTTGCAACAAGTTGACCCAATCTTTCCAGATCAAACCCCAAGCATATACACTTTCCAGCCAAGCCTTACCTCCCAATAACACACAGTTCCAAATATATGAGGCTTTTGGGGGCCACTCAAGATCCAAACCATAGCAATGCTCTTGGATGATGAAAAGCCTCTGGTGCTTCCTCTTTTTCCTCCAACCATTCCAGTTCCCAAAAGCATATCCAGGCAGCTCTCTTTGGGGCAGAACCATCACTACGAGGAAACTAGCTCAATGCTCACAATGAGGAGTTGTGACGGAGCCTGGCTTTATTTCCTCCCAGGCTTTCTTCCCATTTAACTGTCACATGGGGACTGGTAGCCTTGGGCTGGCGTATCTGCCTCATAGCCTGTCAATTTCTGACGCCAGAACTCATCTCCTAGGTATCTATAATCTTCTTCCCATCACTTAAAACTCAGTCGGAAAATTTATACCCTCTTTCTAGACGTGAATACAAGTCTTCAGGAATTCTGAAAAGAAGAGAAGCCAGAGCTCTACAAGGGTATTTGGATGTTTCTGGATCCCTTGGCCAAATACTATCACATTTATAGCATAAGAGCCACTTACATAGAAGAAGGATTTAAACATTGGTATTTTATAAATGAACAGTGATCCTCAAAGCTCAAGTGAGACTTGCCCACAGGTATCACTGGAGAAGATAGATGTATCCCAGTCTTTTTCACTGCACAGACATCTATCAAAGGGAAGCACCAGCAGGGGCAGGCAGCATCCTTTACATTTCGCTGACACTACTAGCTCTCACTCATTCAGCATACCTCTGTGGAGACCCTGTTCCAATCAGGCGCTGCTCCAGCTGCTGGGGACCCAGAGGTGAGCAATGGGGAGACAAGATAAACAGTTTATATGTGTGCTGGTTAATATGTGCTGTGGAGCGTGAAGAGGCCTAGAGAATGAGGAAGAGGTTGTTCTTTGTAAGATGGTCAGAGAGGCCTCCGATAAGGCCCTATTTGAGCAATGACCAAAGAAAAATGAGAGTGAGCCAGTGAGCGTGGTGGCAGGTAGCAGAGGCAGGTGCTTGGAGGCAGCTGCTTCTGCAGAGAGAGAGAGCGCTGGAGAGGAGGCTGAGGAAAAGGAGACCCAGCCCATCCCACCACCAGCTCCTCAAAGCTCCAAGACAAAAATTTCCTCCTTTCTTCAAACTATGACCAAGTCCCTGCAAAAGCCTAAATCATTCTCCCAATAAATAAAAGTAGATTTCATTCTCTCTTAAAGACTGCAGTACAAATGGATAATGAGAGGAAGAAAAAAGAGTAAAATAAAGATAAGGAGAAGCTAGGAAAGATGAAGGAGAAGGAAGGAAGAGATGGAGGAGGAAAACCCACACGGAGCACATACAGCCTGAATCAGCAAACATCGTGTAGCACGTCACATCCTAGATGCACGTCTAGCACCTCATAAGTCAGGCCACGTAACGAATCAGTATGAACATGCACTGTGGACGCAGTGCTGGCACTATAGCAGTATGTTAACAGACAAAAGAAATATGGCTAAAAGCCTTTGAATTAACAACCTGTAAACATATAGAACATAGCACTACACAAAGGCAGGATCCAACTGTTTCAAAACTAACCAATATAATGATTAAGCAGTCATGTCTTATATGACTTATGTAAGGTCTGGGTCTATGGCTCAATGGTGAGCACTTGTCTAGCAGGCTCGAGGCCCTGATTCAATGAGTAGCTCGCACACATGCACAAACACGTAGGCACACACGCACACGCACACACCAAATCTACGTAGACTAAGTTCAGTTGGTTAAATGATGACTACCTAGTCTTTCAAAAAAAAAAAAAGAGTTCCACATATCTTGGAATTATTGTGAAAATATTTTTTCTTTATAGCATTTTTTAAATGTCTAAAGCTTTCCTTCCTGATCTGTTTTACTCACATACTGTCATCATATATCTTTTAGCTCGTTGTTTTGTCTCAAAAGTGTCAAACAAAGCGAATTTTAGGTCCTCTGAAGCTCCAAAACAACACCGAGAGTACTGGAAAATCATGAAAATAAGGAAGAGCTAAATTAACGAATTCACCCTAACGGCTTCACTTGATGCAAAAGCTTTCTACAATGGTCCTACGAGACTTTTAGAATGACCTACACCAAAGACTGCTAGACCTTGAAATGCCCCTAACCTCATCCTTACCTTACCGCCAGCTGTCATCACAGGACACAGGTGTTCCGGTCTCTGGATGCTGCCGAGCTCCTCAGAGCGCTGGGTAAATAGGTACTGACAGATACCAACCCCCATTCTCCTCTCTGTCTCATCCACCAGCAGAGAGCGAATTGCCCTGAGTTTTTTGACTTAGGTATGAGTTGACTGAGGGGTATGTATCACTCAGAGGGCCTTATGGAAGGCTTTCTCATAAAATTTATAAGAATACATTCCAAGAACACTTGCCTGTAGGTATTTTGATGTTGCTGTTGTTGCTGGATGGTTTTTTTTTTTTCTGTCAACATAAGCTTTCATCCAAAATATACATGTTGAATTTAGTGGTTTACCTTGGATTTTTTTATGCCTTTGTACAAAAAGAGGAGAACATGATTTCCAGAGTATTTTCAAACTACAACTGGCAGCACCAAGTTATACCTAATTACCTGGGGAAATGATACTTAATGCCAAGAAAAAAACCAAAATGATTTTAGCTTTGAAGATTTACAGCAGCTGGATTGTGGCCACTGAAGATAGCAGGCAGCTTCAGCAGAGGTGTCCAAGATTCTTTTTAAACACTGAGGAGTAATTTATCTGAAAGAATCTACTTACCTTTTAAAAAAAGTGATGCATCTTTAATGAAACTAAAACTAGGCCACCATTTTGAAATATATGCAAGGAAGAAAGATTGCAACATGTAGTAAAAAATACACTGGTCAAAGGGAGATGTGAGGTGACTCTTCCTTTGTGTTCATCAGATTCATTTCCTTGGCCCACTTCACACATAGCCAGACTGAAATTTTCACATTTCCCTGCAGTTAGCTTCTACACGTGCTGGTGTTAGACTCATAGAATGCGAGGAGTGGCAAAGTGTGTTACTTCTGGGTGAAGAGTTTAGAAAGAAAATGTATTTAGTGCATTTTCTGTTCTAATAACACAGTACTGCAGACTGGGTAAATTATAAGGAATATAAATTTGGGAGGAGGCACTTATTGTTCTGGTCCAAGGCTAAGGGATTGCATCTGGTGGAGGTGGCATTCTTGCTGGCAGAGTCTGGAGGTGGTACAGGGCATCACCTGGTGGAGACAGAGAGTGTGTGACAAACGTAGCCAAATTGGATTTTATACCAGACACTCTCTAGATAACCCATTCATCTAATAATGCATCAGTCACAGAATGGGTAAATCTATTTCTGAGCACAGATTCGTAATTACCTCTTAAATGGCCCACTTGGCCCAACCTCTCAGAACTTCACATTAGAGGTTTCAGAGGAGGCTAATCATATTGAAACCATAGCCTGTGCCTCACTCTCCCTTCCTGCATCCAGAAAGTTTAGGCCTGAAAAACAAAGAGTAGGGTACAAATGGTTCCTTTCAATTTTATACCAGGTTCCTTGATAAGAGGAATTTACTATTCTATTCATATCTTCAAGTCAAAAGGTTCGGAAATCTTGGTGCTCAAAAGAAAAATGCTATCAGGGAAACATTTTAGTCTGTTAAATTAGGAGCCAAGATTATTGCTAGGCCATTTTAGGCTCATCACAAAATTGTTCCAATAAGAAGAAAAAAAGGCTTTGCTACTGACATGGTTACAGGGAGATGAAAGGAAGCTACAACTCAACAGATATAAAGAACAGCCAGTAGATCTAGGACTCAGGAGGCAAACTGGGGCCCCTCTTCATGCTTTCTTGTCCAACACTTCTAGCCAATGAAACTTTGAAACAGAACAGCAACAATAAAATAACCAAGATGTAAGATCCAGCATAAGTAAGAATTTAAGGTGTCTCACCAGGGAAAGAGACCTTCATACCTGAGATGCTGGCAGAAAGGAAGGAAATTGTGGAAGGGATGTTGCATCTTCAACCTTTGCTCATCGTGTTGGAGCGCTCTCCTGCATGTGGACTTCTGTACGAGTGGGCCCATAGCAAAAGTGGTTAATCCTCACTAACTATCCTGTGTCTTCTCAGTGAATTGCCAGTATCTTACCACACTCAGATTATGTGAACACTCTGAATTTAAAGTGGGTAGCAAATTTTTCAAATTTTCTCTCTATTGTCTTAAAAACAATGTTCATATATTGATGTTGGTAAGATGAATAAGGAAAACTGCAATATTGACTTGGCAGCTTTAGAAAAGAAGGCCTTGAAAGGGTGTGCCTTTTCACTAAGAATCCTTTACAGAATTGACAGAGTATAAGAAAATCTGTGGAGACTGTGGAAATTATAAATAGAGACAAAAAAATAGACACATCAATCTAGTTGCTGCAGCATTTATATTTAACTACCAAAACTGAAAAAGTGCTGAGGATGTAGTGCAGAGGTAGAGTGTTTACTTATAACAGTTTGTGAGAAGTCCCAGGTTCAATACTCAGCCCCACAAACAAAACAGCAAAAACCAAACCACAGCATGTAAGAAAACTGTAAATAATCTAAACACCAACCAACAGGCAAATGATTAAATTATGAAAATTTTATGAAAAATATTATATGGATATTAATAACATACTTATAAAAATATTATTTATGTAGACCACAGTTACACTAAAATAAAATTAAAGCATTTAGAGTACAGTTTAAATTAGATAAAACTGTTTGTCAAAGCTTAGTACTTTTTATGTAATTAAGCATGAGCGTGTGCTATTTTTATATCAGGTAAAAACTCCATCTCAGGCTTTCCTCTGCTCCACATATGAAAAGCATCATGAGGTATTCATTCTGAATTTGCAAAATTCTTTCCTTTTGCAAGGGTAGGCTTTCAGAAAATTCTAAGACAATGTGCAAAATGAATTTTTAAGAGTCTAATCCTTCCAGCTAAGGTCAGGAGATAATATGACCAGGATCCACAACTCAGCAGAGAGCAGCGGGACTGAAGCTGGCATCTTTCCCATAGATTATATTTCTTCTAAGCTCTCCTGACTTATAACAAAAAATGAAACACAGACATTTACCTATTCTAAAAAGCATCGGTAGCAAGAACCTGCAAAACAGGCTAAAATTTTTGCATTCATTGTCTTTGTGTATAATTCCAATCATTTTTAAAATAATCAATACTAGGAACTACATTATTCGATGAGACGGCAACATAGTAAGACACACTAAGTGAAGCCCTTAGGGCAAACTATTGTATTACTCTTGAAAGTAACAAAATACCAGACTCTAGTGCAATAAGATGCCTGTGGTTAAATCAGAAAGATAAGTCATTATCCTGTATGGCATAATGGAAGCTGTCAGAGAGAGGACAAGAGCAGGCAGACGAGAGCCCATGACCATCAGCCCCTACACAGTAACCTCATTATGTTTCCTGGGTAGAGTAGAGAACATGAGTTAGAAGAATGTGTTTACTTTGGTGGCGCCTATTTAGAGGACACCTGTATGACCTTCTACCCCTACAGAACAGCCTGCAGCTGGGTCTTCCTAAGTATCAGTAGGACAGCCGAGTGAGCACTTAGGCCCACAAGTATTAACATGGACATAAAATATGGATGTCACAGCCAGAGTTCAGCAAGAATCTTCTCTGAATTCCTATTATCCCTTGAATTCAGACATTATATTAATTTCTTCCATTGTGAGGATTTTCTGTGGTGAACCAAAGACTTACATATTTATGGATCTGTATTTCACAGAACACCTCCCTTCCACTCAAATTAGAATTGCAATGCATTATTTCTTTATAGAAAAAATAGCATGTTCATATGTTTAACCTCCAAAGTAAAGATTGACTTTGGTTTAAGAAGATTCATGAAAACAATGATTAAGCTAGCAATGAGAAGAATTATTAAATGAAGCAGATAACTTTAAAATTGCTTAATACCATGCTTATGTTGAACTCTTAAGAATTTTCTGTCAACTGAGGATGAATTCATTAAGACTGTGTTTTACGGAAGGTCAACAGATTTCATTGTTCTCTCTCTGCCTAGTCTTGCCCAGTTCCGACTGGTGATTCATAATGAAGCCATAGCAACCTGCTAAATGTGATTCCAGCACTGCCCTTTGTTAACCTTCTAGTAGCTCCCACTGTTCCTGGAGTGAAACACAAATTCTGAACATGACTCCCCAGGTTACAACTGTCTCACCACTATCTTCCTCTTCTGTAGTAACTCCTTGAATCCTGTGGTCCTGCCCAACCAGCCTTTCTCATATGCACTACAATCTGGCCACATACTGTTGGGGTAGAAATTGCCAGTGCCCACCGTAGGTTTATGTCTTTCTTTCTGTTTCTTCAGCCCTGTGTACATAGAATAGCCAGTGACTAACTTTCGCCGGTGGCGTTTTATGAGTCACCTCCAGTCCAAGGAGTTAAGAACAGGTGTGAAATGTCCATATTCTCAGTCCTCTCACCCCATCTCATGTATGAGCTAGAAGTGAGGCGCTATAAGATAAAAAATACACATCACGAGTCCTGATTCACCACCTAGGGGAAAGCCATGCAGAAGAGGGGCCTCACCTGCCTTTGGCTCGGTATGGTGAGAAATACCCCACATCATGTTCAGTGGCCGACACCTGGGAGAGTTGCTTACTGCAGTAGTAAGCATTCACTCACCATGACCTCTCAGTCTGCAAAACGCTCTCCCATTTTTTCACTCTTGCCCACGACTATCTATTTTCACCTACTTTTCCTGCTTAAGTTTCAGTGTAAATCTCTCCTTCTCCAGAGTTCCTTTTCTCTTGCAATAAAACTCGCGAATCTTAAAGTTCTTTGTTGTGTATGGACCCTAAGCTCCAAAAGAGAAGGGACTCAGTTTACCTTGTTCCATCTGTATCCCCAGTGCCAACATGGCACGTGGCACAGTGCAGGTGCTTAGTCACTATGTGACAGTAAGTGAATGAACAGGAACTTGGTTCTTGGCCATTGTGAATGTCAACATGATTAAGATCATTTAGACAAGAAATCTATTGAATATCTGAGGGATTTAATATACAAGAAGAGAGTGACCCAGAAGTAATCAAATCTAGAATTCTGGTTTACAATCACAGTGATCAACCCAGGACACCAACTTGTTATCTACAGAAACCAGCCTCAGAGGACAGCTAGTTTACAAATCTGTAAGTCAAATTCACAGGAAATCATACCAGTATGTCCAGCAACCAGAGCAGGAAGCAAAACAATTATCTCCCTTGTTAACAATTGTCCCCAAATAAGCAATTGTTGATTAATAATTAACAACTTCTCTGACTCTTGTTCCCAATTCTAACTTAAGACCAGTCAGACAAAGCCTTCTCTTTACCCACATCAGCCCCACAAGATGCAGGCCAGCTTGCCTCTAGTTTCCCCGGTAGCAGCAGTCGGTGCATCTCCCGCAGAGCCTACCTGAAGCCCTCCCTTTTTCTACTGGGTTCTGCCTGTCTCCGAGTCTCTGCCGAGATTGACACGATGGTGGCTGACTTTCGGTAGCAAGATCTGAACAACAAAGAAAGGCAGAACCAAACCAGATTCTATGTGTACCCAGGTTCATGTGGAATTGGGCACCAGCACCAGCATCCCCTGAGGACTTCTTTCAGAAGAGCGTTCTCAAGCCCTATCCCCAGAACTACTGAGTCAGAAACCCTGCGGCTGGAGCCCAACCCTCTTCTAACAAGCCTTCCATGGGGCTCCTAGTGCTGTTTGAGAATCAACACAATATAATCAGATGAGAATTACCTCATGTCTCATAGGCACTATCCTTTAGGGCCTCAGCCTAAGTGCACCTGAAGGATCCTTCCTCATGAGAAGGGGCTACCAGCCCGCTATTCCCCTTACACATCCCAAGAACTGCTTTCAAGTGCCAGACAGGCCCCTGCTGAGCAGTAAGCAAGGCACATGGCTCCCCCAGATCTGTGCCTTTCCATCACAGAGCATGCTGTCTACATCGCCTTTCCTCCTTTTCCTATGCCACCTGGTATTATGATCTGTTAGAAGACAAACACCAATTTTGGCAGTGTCTAGTTACTAACTGTTCCTAAGATCCAGCCAAATTACTCTTATGACATGGCTTCCTTCCTACTGAATATTGCATTATATTTTTAGAGCGTTGGTCTAACATGTGGAAATGGATGTTCTCTAAGCTAAAAATCTAATTTGGTAGAAACCAGAAAAAAAATCTCAGTACAGATTTATAATTTATACTGATTTATAATAGCAGTTCCCACCATTTATTGGCTTTTCCCAAGCTCCAATGTGTCAGGTATTCATACTTGGGTTGATATTTACCTGATAAAAGCTTGTGCTTTGTAACACAGGAGGTTAAAAAGATGTAAAGAAGGATTTTTGCCTTTAAGATTTTAACTTCTGAGTTAAAATTTCCTGATTTAGAAGCTAAATTATTTTTCTTTAGAAAGATCACAGAGGATTCAAACACTTGGTACCAGAGACAGATCTAACTACTAAACACTCTAAATTAGAAACAAAGTTATGATTCTGCTTTGTTTTTTTAAAAAAAAGGTATAAAATTATGTAGAGTGGGCTACGGGTGTAGCTCAGTGATCCAGTGCTTACTTGTCTAGTCTGGGCAAGGCCTTGGATATAGTCTCTACCAACGCAGGATAAAAGTCTCGTCTTCATTGACATTAAATCTAACTTGCCACCTATTCCGTCATTCTCATTCTCATTCTAGTGTCCTTTTGTCTTTTACTTTACTCTGTTTTCCAATTGCAAAATTACCTTACACATATTTAAATTTAAATATTTAATATTATATAGTCACATGTATTTAAGTACTTAGTAAGTGTTTAACTTAGTAAGTTTATTCATTATTTATTGTCTGGCTCAGTTCCAATGACTACAATCTCTAGAGCAAAAAAAAAATACATACAGACATCAAAGAGATAAAAAATCACAACAAAAATGAATTTGAAGCACTGAGAAGCATAATTTGCATCATAAAAATCTGGGGGAAAATAATGTATAAATAGATAAAATACAAAAACATGCAAGACAAATTAAAATTCTGATACCTTGATAATACTTTCCTACATTTTCAACATGTACTCTTTAAGCATCTCTTCATATGACAAAGATTTGCAACATCAAATACAAGATCAAAGATATTTTTTCTAGTATCATTGGTCAAATTTTTAAGTTGGCAGCACAGAAGATTCTTCCAGAATCACAACTGTGTTGACTATGTCATGTAAGCTTTTTTGGATAGTGGTTATACTTGGGGAAATTCTTATCAGGTTTCCTCCATGAATGAGGTTTACAGTTTGAAAGAGTTTTCCACACACTGGTTTTAGGCTGCATAGCTTTTAGACAATGTTTTTCCCCCAACCCCTCTTAATGCTAGGGTGCTATCTCCAAGAGAGAAGCACCAGTGGCAGGGGAACAGCCTCTAGAGGCCAGTGCTCCAGGAGAACAACCAGGCATAACTGAACAACACCCAGGCCTACCCAGAGTGCAAAGCAAATAAGCGTATCCTACTAAATTCCAATTAGATGTATCCTCAACTCATCATCTCCTTAGGTGTTTCCCCAAATATCCACAGCCACTAAAACAGAGCAATATGGAGTAGGGGCTGAAATGTCTGATATTCCAACACCCATAATAGCTAAATCTTGGATTCAGACTATAAGTCCATCAACAGATGAGTGGATAAAGAAAATATTATATATATATATATATATATATATATATATATATATATATATGAGCATGACTCTACCATAAAGAAGGCTAGATTTGAGATATTTATAGAAAAATGGATGTGTATTGAGGTTATTGTGATGAATGAAATGAATCAGATATAGGAGCCTAAATAGCACATGGTTTCTCTTATATGAGAAAATATAAGTAATTAAAAGAGCAAAAGAAAAGAGCTGAAAGGGAACAGGGAGGTGGAGTTTGTAGAGATGGGAAGGGGGTCTAGGGAAAGAGACCGAGTGACAGAGGGCAGGAAAGGGAAGGGAAAGAAAAAATGATTGAGATAAGATATATATATGTGCACCATTTGAATGTAATTATTCAATTCAAATTTATTTGAATATAATTATGTTTTGCAAACATACTAATAAATTGAACATAGTTATTATATACTAAAACATATACTATAAAAACAACAATCGTGGTCTAAATAAGATAAAATATCTAGTATTCCTTGTGTACCCTCTTGCTGGGGGCCCACGCGAGCCAGGGCCCTGAAGCCAAGCATTGGCAGAAGACGACCTCCCATCCAAGACAAGGACCGTGCTGCGGTCCTGGAACGCCTTGACAGGTGAAGGTGGATTCTGGGCCCCTACGGACACAGGAGGAGATGGGGTGGCACGAAGGTGACAGAAAGATGTGTGGACATAGTGACCCAGTGGCCAGTGGCCCAGGCGAGCACATAAAATGGAAAAGTACCTTGATGAAGAGCACACCTTCAGAAAGGCAGCCCTCCCCTGTGCTCCCCTAGGCAGGCCCTGGCAGAAAGACGCTGGTCAGGCAGGCAAATTTGTCACAAATGATTAACTTCTGGAAGAACAAATCACTTGACCTCTCCAGCTGTACAAACAGAGCCATGGTAACGAAGGGAACTGAACGCAATGCCTCACCAGCACCGAACACATTTTCATTAAGATCTTGGCATTTTATGTCATTAAGTGCCTCAGGGAAGGTTGGGTAACAATGCCTCTTTCCCTCAAAGAAAAAAAAATATCCCTGGGCCTCCACGGTGGCGGCTGGTGGTGACTGCAGAGTAGTGGGTGATACGCAGAATGGCTTCAAGTAGCAAAGGTTAGTTTTGTTCCAGCCTCGAAAATGTGGCCCCGGGGGTTCTGAAAGGAAGAGTTTGATTACAAAAAAAAAAAAAAAAATTCAATTTCTGGGAAGTCAACAGAGAAACCAAATTAATAGCAAACTGGTGCGAGGGGCGGTCCAGTGGTACGGCAAGTCCTCACTCACAACCGCTTTGGGCTGGAAGAGTTCCTCAGAGACAGAATGAAAACAGGCTGCCACATTGGCTCTCAGTTTCCTTGGTCTGAGCCTCTTTCTAACACAAACAGATTTTTAAATAAAAAATAAATACCTCACTCCCCAGAAAATTCTTGATTCACTCAAATAAAGCTTAGCCAGTGCTGCAGCAAATAATATGCAAATCAGATTTGAAAAATTAATTAGAAGCAAAGACTAGAATTTCCTAGATGTTAACTCCTTTAAAAAACAACCCTCCCCCAAGAGAAAACCGGAGGCGACGGTAATATGGCCAAATTAAAAAAGGATTCACGCTTATTTTGGTTACCATGGTCTTAATAAACTAAAATGAATGATACGCTCTGCCTAGAAACCACACCCTCTTGGGCACCGTCTCCCAGAAAGCAGAAAGTTAGAATTCCATGTAGCCGCCTGTGCATGATCCATAGTTATTTTATTTTTTTAAAAAAAGTGTTCTCCCTCTGAGATCTGACAAGTGAGCCCCTTCTGAGCAGCGAGCCAACATTTCTGACAGTTGTTGATCTCTTTAGATGAGGTATCAAATACATGGAGATTCTCAAAATATACAGAAGACTTACTATACTATTACTTTATTTTTAGTAACTTTTATTGGTACGTGGTTGTGATGCATAATAAACACGAACACATTTGTAATGGGAATTGACACACATACACAGCGCATAGTAACCATTTGTACTTCCCATTTCCCTCCTCGCCATCCTATCTTCCTCCATTCTCACTCTCCCTTCCCAGATCCATAAAGTCTACCTCTCTGTTTCTTTTTGTGTCTTTTTTAATTTCTAGTTTGGCTTTATCATACAGGCGAAATCCTGTTTACCAGCATGCTCAGTTTATGTGATGCTTAGGAATCAAACCCAGGGCCTTGAACTTGCTAGGCAAGCACCTTAACCCCTCAGTTATGCCTCCAGCCAAATTCTGTGTCCCAAAGAATTTGTTTATTCACCAAAGTTTGGTGCTTAGAGAGGATTGGCATGTGTGTGTGTGTGTGTGTGTGTGTGTGTGTGTGTGTGTGTGTGTGTGAAGAGGAGGAGGGTTTCTCCGTGTGACGGAGGTATATTTGGGGGCCATAGAAGGAATCTCACAGCCCATTAGCCTTTCTTGTTGAGAGATGAAAGAGTGTCCCAGGGAACAATCTCTTCAGTTTGTAAATGATTCGAATGGAGAGTAGCGGGAATGAGTGTTTGTGCTGGGGCTGTGAGAGTGCCCATTTTCATACTTTTCAGATGTCTTTTCTCCACCCCAGAGTGACCTTGGTCATGACCATGACAACTGCCCTCCAGATAAATCACGTGCACACTTCCCTTACGGCTTGTTTCTATGTCCCTAACTGAGATTATGCCCTTGTTCCTTTTTCTTCTTAGGTGTCCCGTCCTTATTCAGGTACCTCCTGAGTGAGGCAAGATAAAGCACGCAGGTTTATTGGGTGCTGGTAGCTGTAACTTGACTGCTGTGCAGAGTTTTGGCTTCAGATCCTTAGTGATGTGGGCTCAAAGCAATGTTAAGACGAAGTGGCACCCCTGCCTCTTTATCTAAGCATTCCTGGTGCAGAGATTCATGTAGTGGCTTCTTATGCCAGTTGCCTTTCTGAGTTTAATTGTTTTTGTTCACCTCCAGCATCTCCCGAGGTCTTGCTGTACTGCAGCCACTAGACCATCATGGGGTTCCCCAATGTTACTTTAATTTCTGTCCATATGGATAAAAGAAAACTCAGTGCCATCCATGGAAGATTAAAACTATAGACTTCCTCTTTATCCGAAGTTTTAAAAAGTTAAACAAAAAAAGAAATAACTTACAACTTTAAAAAAAAAAATGTTTCCAAGTACATAACATCTACCTTCTATCACTTATAATGAGTAGATATACAGTTTTATCTATTTTTTGAAAATTAAAAAAAGAATATTCATCTCAGTATGGTGACACAGGCCTGTAATCTCAGCCACTGGGAAGGCTGAGTCAGGATATTCACAAGTTTAAGGCTAGCCTGGGGAATTTAACAAGATGGAGTCACAAAATTAAATTTAGGAAGGTGTGGGATTGTAGCTCAGCACAACAGTATTGACCATGTAAGCACCTGGATTCCAATCCCAGTGGTGCTGGGTTGGGGAAAGAGGGTTGGAGGTGGATGGTAAAGAATATTATCACAGAATATTTGGAAAAGGGAGAAAAATAGAATTGTAAATCACCAATATATTTACTATCCAAATTATTTATTTTTGCTATTCTTATTTTTGAAGTAAATGCATTTTCCCTCTCCCAAGAATTTCTATCACTACTAGTCCAACTGATAAATATTATTAAACTTTTTTACATTGCTGCCATTAACATCTGTGTATATACATCTTTGTACCTATGAAAAACTTTTTTCCACATTTTTTGCAGTGAAGGGAGCAGACCCAGGGCCCGGCTCAGACCAGGCAAGCCCTCCACCACTCTGAGCTACATCTCCAGTCCTGTGTGCAAACATTTTTAAACTAACTCCTAGACAGAAAATTCCAAGAACAAGAGAATTTAATTCTGATAATTTCCCTTTCAAATGACTATAATTTACATTTTAATCAATAGTGTGAATATTATCTTCTCATATCCTTGTTCACAAATTACGAACTGTAGCTGTAATTTGCCCTAACTTAATCCTAGAAGAGTTAAGCATCTTTTTATTAATTTACCATAGTGGCTCCAGTTCTGGCTTTACTTTGAAATTGACCACCAACAATTCTTGTCTTCTGAACTCTAGCTGCTTTCGTATCATAGGATGTCCTGTTGCATCAGGTTTCCATGGATACTAACTGCTAAGCCTCCTCATACATATAGTCATTGCAAATAATGCTTCCGTTTCTATTTATTGGTCCCTAAACAGCCCAATTTGTCTCCACTGTCTTTTTTTTCCAATTCATCTAATAAATATATTATAATCCCCTTTTGAGAACAAAGGCAGTATTTGTAAATTTTTAAATGCCTTCCACTGGGAAACAGGCCCAGCATTTACTCTCAAAATCTTCTCCTTGTTGCACATGGATTTAAGCGAGGCTCAGAGAGATTAAGAAGCTTTCTCCAAGTCCCCAACTATTAAGTAACCATGCTCTGATGCAAACACAGCCAATCTGACTCTTCAGTGTGATTACCTTCTATTCTATTTTGGCACCCTTTCTGATCCACATGTCTGTTCCATCTTTGGCAATTATGCGCTGAGGGCAGCCATCCATGAGGTGTTGTGTGGGTATCATCATCCACCCGGCCACCCAAGGTAGACAGACACTGATAGTAGCCTGACTCCACCATCTGCTCTGCTCTATATATTCAGTTGTTCAGTACCATAAACTTTATCTTGATGTATTTTTCCACTTAATCCATTTCTCTCTGTACCCCTAACACTGGGTCATTTTTTTTTTTTTTTTTTTTTTTTTTTTTTTTTTTTTTTTTTTTACTTAGAATAACAATATTAAGTTCAGGTCTCCTCCATCTAACTCTCAAAGTTGTTTTTATGTGTGTGTCCAGATAGACATGATATCATTGAAAGGGATCATTCCAAGCTCCTTAAAATTCACAGTACACAAGCTAAGTGTCATGTCACATGCCTATAATCCCAGCTACTCAGAATGTTGAGATAGGATTGCAGCCTGAGGAACTTAGAGTCTGTCTCAAAATAAAAACTTTAAAAAGGGCTGGAGATATATAGTTCAGCACTTTTGGGGCTCAATTTCCAGTACTGGAAACAAAACAAGACAAAACAACAAAACAAAACACAAAGCAGCACAGAGCCCAGTCTGAAGAGGTAGGAAATAAGCACACTGTTGAATGTCCGAGTCAGTAGAACCAATGTTGAGCTCTTATGCCCCGCTCTGGGCTCTTTTGCTGCCTCTTGATCATTTCAAGACAGAAAAAAAGCAAAATCAAAATAAATATCCTAAATGCTATCTTGCAGGAAATACTTTGTACCTGTCAACCTGTTCTTAAACTCCACAAATTAGGGAGAAAACCTACCACAAGGGGATCCGGAACATGGAAATGTCAATGAAACTCCAAAATGGCAAAAGCAGAAGGAGTTTATTTGGGGTCTTAGGAACTGCAATTCTGGAAACACAGATTTAGGCAGCTGTGAATTGGCATTCTAAGGAAAGCAGGAAAACTATGGGCTATGGAGTGTTGAGAAGGATAGAACAATATGACTGTCAGAACAGGAAGAAAAGAAGTATAAAGAGAAAGGTAACACGGATGCTCTAAGCCTCTGGGCACAATGCAATTCTTAGGTAGACTCAGATTCTTGCAGTCAAAGGAGAAAGGTGCCCAAAGTTGGTGTTTCAGGCAGAAGCTGGTGGCGTGTATAAGCTTTGCTTCCCGGGGCCTCCCATCTCTATTTTTCAAAGGGTCTTTCAAAGCTGACTTCATCATAATTTTCCTTTTATTTTCACACAAATCAGCCATATAAGGAGAATTTTCACTGTGGAATTTGGCAACTAGTGTAAATAATGTTTCTGTGAAAAAAGATTTTGTTATTTTCATTCCCTTTTAAATTGTAAAATTAAGACTGAGGCAGGAGGATTACCTTGTTCGAATCCAGCCTGGACTACAGAGTGAGTTCAAGATCAGCCTGAAACTTAGAGGGAAAACCCAGCTCCAAAATATATAATTAATTAATTAATTAATAATTTTACAATTCAGTGGCTTTTAGTGTATTCATTAGGTTGTGCAACTCTCAGCCCTATCTAATTTCAGAAAATTCACATCATCCTAAGGAAAAAAAAAACCCCATGCCTATTATCAGTCACTTCCCATAACTCCCATCCCAATCTTGACAAGATCACTTATTTTGTCAGCTTTTATTTGTGGACTTTTGGGTTTGGGGGATCTGGGGGCAGTGTCTTGCGAGCTGGTTGTTAGACTTTTGCCGCACACCACTGCTGGCAAGGCATCTGTTTCTATAGTAACAGTTACTGTTCTCCTTCTCTTCAATAAATATTTTGAATCTTCAAGGACCCCGAGACCTTCTAAAACCCAAGGGTTTATGTCTCAAAGATTTATGCATCTTTAAAGAGATGTTATTTCAGTTCTCACTTAATTCAATTTACCCATCACCAGATGAGAATAAAAATCTCATGCAGAGAGATGAAGACGAGAAACTAATGAATCTTTTAAAAGGCTAGATCACTTTCTGCTGGATTAGTATACGGGATTTACTCTGGCATGAGACAATGGGCTCTTGTCTATTTTTAGATTAGATAATGTATTTCTTAGGACCCACAGGAGGCCTTGGCTTCTCTTATTACTAAGCACACATGCAGAGACCAGAGATTTTGTGAAAGGGGAAAAGAAAAAA
Source organism: Ctenodactylus gundi (assembly GCA_004027205.1). Lineage (NCBI taxonomy): Eukaryota > Metazoa > Chordata > Mammalia > Rodentia > Ctenodactylidae > Ctenodactylus > Ctenodactylus gundi. The sequence goes on from PVKB01002121.1 coordinate 71,784, forward strand.
CACAAGAGAAAGGATGGATGGTTTGCTCTTTTGATCACTGATGCAACTCAGGAAAAAGGAAATAAAATACCCAAGAATTTTCTAAAGGAAACTGATTAGGAACGGGAAAAAATACACATTGCCATAGTCGTGTGAACACACTTGCATTATGGGATCATCTGCTAATCTCTTAAGACCACCACTGCCCCAGAGAAGCCTCAAGTTGGGGACTCCCAGACACCACGTGCATATTACTCATCTAGCTGGTGCTTGGTAATGAACTTGCATTGAAATGTTTTATGGAGTACTGGACTGTGCTCTCAGGTCAAGTCCTACTCCTTGTTACTCAAAGTGTGGTCCCTGGAGCAGCAATCAGCTTTACTTAAGAGTTTGTCAGGATGCAGAGTCCCAGGCCCCGGTCAGGCTTTCCACCTGTAGTTCATCAACATTTCTAGTTTATTCCTGTTAGCACTACTCTTTGAAAAGCACTTAGCTAAAACCAGTGGTAGATCCTTTTTTAGCAACTATTTTTGCTTTTTTTAAGGAGGGCTCTCCCAAGAAGAGATTCACTGAAACTTACCAAATATTTATCCAAATGATCCCAAATAGAGTCTAAGTACCTTGGAAATTGCTTTTCATTTTGACCAGTTTTGAAGACAGCACAAGAGACAAACCCAGGTTTGGACCTTACCAACCACAGATAATGGACACACCTATCTACTCTAGTACTCCATTGTTATAGTTATATGTATATGTACAATATCGCATAGGTTATACATATATACTATTACAAATTCAAGTTAAAAGAGTATACTGAGAGAAATAAACATTTTTTGTAATAATTGTGCTTTCATTAAGAGTTGAAAAGTTCCTCAGGGATAATTGGTATGGACTATGTTTCCAACATCCGCCCTAGAAAGTGTAACTGAGTTAAATTTTCTGTCTTAGAGATATTCCTTAAAGCAGCAGGAGGCTTTCATATTCACCAGACCTGCTCCAAAGGAAGCTGGCATTGGAATTAGGTGGATGGCATTGGAGTCTCATGATGTATTTGCTGTTGACATTAGTGGCTTTTGTTTCTTGAGGATCTCAAATCTAATCCAAAAATCTCTCCTGCCCTCTTGCATCTGCAATTTATTTACAAGTGCTGTCTATTATTAAACGTGAAAAAGTCCCAGAGAAGAATAAGCAATGACTTTCTCCATGTTACTGGAAAACTTCAAACTTTTAATATGTACTTATAAGAGAATAGGTCAGGGAAATAGACAACTAAATCCAAGTAACCTGAGCTGTTCCCTGTAACACTGACAGAAGCCAAGCAGTAGATGCTGTAGGTGTTTTAAATCCAACAGCACAGTAAGTGAGACATCGAAAGCCCTATGGCTCTGAAGGACCACTAGTGGCATGTAATAAGCATCATTTAAATATTCATCTACACCTAAAAGAAAGGACGGAAGATAGCACTGGAAATAGGGTTGCTTAGGTTTCCAATGCTAAGCTGGAGAGACGAGACTTTCGGTGCTGTTGGAAAAATAAGAGATGCTCCAAGATACAAAACCTTCACTAAGAGATAGATTGGATACTGCTGAAATTGATGATAAGAAGCTGATCTGCCGTGAAATGCATAAAAACGTATTATAACCTGGCCTCTTTTTAACACGAAGTTTTAAATTTACATTTTATGTTTAATCAAGAATCATCTAGATAGTTGTTCTGTACTTGTTGACTCTTCATAGAAACCTACCTTCATGCTGGGCCAAAGGGAATAATCACTTCTTCCTAGACGTGGGTTCCCAATCAGAACCTGCAAACCCCTTGAGGAGCTAATGTGGCATAATTTGTTATTAGCAAATTTAATAAACAGTTGGCATAGATTCCCTCCCAAAAACTTCTTTTAAGACCACATTTTTATAAATAAGAATGTGTACAATAATTAAAGACATAAAAGAAAGAATTAAACTAAATGATGACAGAAGTGTAAAGGTTGCAATAGGGTTGCTAGGCAACTGCGGGCACTCTGGGAATGCAGGAAGTCAATACAAAAGACGGCAAATGGAAGCTGCGGGCCACACTTACGTGTCACTGCATTAAATTGTTTCTCCATACACTGCACTCAGCCATGAGTCATGATTTCGAAGAAAGAAACGGGTGGAAATACTCGTATTCCTATAGAGAAATAACAGATGTGTTTAGCACAGACAGTAGACCAGTCATCTGTTAAAAAAATGTTAGTAATTGCATATTCTTATTGAGACTATCTCCATGTATTTTAATAATTTTACAGCTTTAAAACAACTAAATATTTTTCTTTCATCACTTTTTGAAGGGTTACTTATTCTTGGCCACATCTGAATATATTAGGCTTTAGGCTCTTATTTTTCCTCTTAAGATCTGTTGTGACACTATTGCCATCTGCGCATCTAGCTTTCGGAAGGTTTCGGGATATAGATAAGGACTTGTTTGCAAGACAGAACTTTGTAGAACAAGCTGGAGACTGGTATTAAGGAGATTTTGGTTATACTGCATGCTGTGCCACGGGCCCCTGGCACATGGCATTCTAGTTCTCAATTCTAGTTCCCCAATTCCATTAAAGAAAGCTTTGCATCAGAGAGATAAGATAAGTAGGTAAAGTGACAAACAAAATATGTTTGTGGATCAGATTCCACTGGTGCATGATGTTCACCTGAGCAGACTGCTATTAATAGCTTTTACTTTTTAGAGCAGTCTTCAGTTCAACGCAGGAGGTACAGAGGTTTCCCGCATAGCATCCGCCCCAGTACATGCACAGTCTCCTCCGATAGTAACGTCGCTCACCGAAATAGTACATTTGCTCCATGGATGGAACTACACTAACATGTCCTCGCCCAGTGTCCATACCTCATATTAAGGTTCACTCCTGGTACAGACTTCCTCTGCATTTAAACCAATTTACAGTTGGCATCCACTATTGTAGTATCATTCAGAGTAGACTTACTGTCCTGAAAGTCCTCTGCGCATTGCCCCTCTCCCACTTCCACGGGCAACCACTGACCTTTCTCCCGTTGACGTGGTCTTGCTTCTTCCAGAATGTCATGTAGTTGGAGTCATACAGTATGCAATCTACTCAGATCAGCTTCTTCCTCCCAGTAATACACATTTAAGTTTCTTTCATGGTCTTTCAAGCCTTGATAAGTCACTTTGAAACTTTGAGGTCCCTTACCTGAATGTGCCCTGTTGATTTATCCACTCACCTGCTGAACGTCCTCCTGGATGCTTTCAAGTTTGGGATTCAAGGATAAAACTGCTGTAACCATGGCTGTGCAGCCCGTTGTGTAGACAGGAGTTTTCATCCTAACTAATAAATATCAGAGTGTGGTTGCTGAATTGTATGGCAAAAATAGATTTAATTTTAGGAATACTGCCAAACTCTCCAAGGTGGTTGTGCCATTTTGCAGGGCCACCAGCAGAGAACAAGGTCTGCTGCCCCACATCTCGCTAGCACATGGTATTGTCAGCTTTCTTGGGCTTCCATGGTAATTGAAGGGTAACAGTATTTTTTGTCGCTTCACTTGGCATTATTGTGCGACAGGATGGGAGCATCTTTTGTGTGCTACTTCCCATCTCTGTTATCTTCACTGGTGACATGTCTGCTGAGTTCTTTGGCGTTTTTTTTTCCCAAAAGTATTCTTTTTGTTAGATACATTGGTTGAACATAATGACATTGAACTTGGGGCATGGGTTCACGTGCCTTGTCATTTTGAGCATTTTTGCTTCTTTTTCCCCTTCCCGTCCTCTCGCTCCTGTTTCCTCACATCATCCCTCTTCGGAAAATCTAGCTCCCTATTTGCTATCATCACTCTTTTATTTTGTTCTTCTACTTATTAATGTCTTGGGTTTCTCATATTAGAGAAATCATGCAATATTTGATCTTCTGTGTGATTCATTTTGCTAATCATAATGATCTAAAAGTATATTTATTTTCCTAAAAATGACTCAAATTTAACTTTCTTTAGGTCAGAGTACTACTCTGTTGTTTATTTATGACATGTTTTCTTTATGCATTCCTCTTTTTATGAACATAGTGGCTACTTCCAAGATTTAGCTATTATGAGATGTCCTGTTATAAATATGGGTATGCATGTGTCACTGTTATATAATATCTTTATCTGTTTTAAAAAAGACTCTCGGAGGACACAGAGCTAGGTCAAATGGAATATCTATTTTCAGTTTTGAAGAAACTCCATACTGATCTCCACAAGGCTGTACCAGATCATAGTCTCACTGCCAATGTAGAAGAGTTTTATTTTAATTTTTTTCAACCCCCCAACCCCCAACAGCTTTGTCAGCATCTGCTGGTTTTTAAGTTCTCAGAATAGCCATTCTTACCGGGCTAAGATAGAATCTTAGTGTTGTTTTGATTTGTATTCTATAATGGCTAAGGATATTGAAATTTTTGTGTACTTACTGACCATTTTTAATTATTGTTCTGAGAGATTATCTGTCCATTTCATTTGTCCTTATTTCCTATTATTTGATTCAGTCTTTTTTTTTTGAGGAGTCTTTTTTTTCACTTCCTTTAATATTCTAGATATTAGTCCTCTGTGCACGGGGTAGCCACCATTTTTTTCCCGTTCTGTCTTTTTTCTCTTTATGCTCTTGGATATTTCCTTTGTTTACAAAGCTTTTAATTTGATATTGATTTGATTCTTAATGTTGACTCTTGTGTAATATGTACTTTGCTGAGACAAGTCCTAGCCTATGCCTGTCTTCGAAAGTTTAGCCTATTTTATCTTCCAACAGGTTCAATATTTCTTTTTTAATGTCTACGTCTTTCATCTGTTTTGGTTTAATTTTGGTATGTGATAGGAGTTATGCATCTAGTCAGCCAGTCTTCCCAGCACTATTTGTTACAGAGGCTGTCTTTCCTCTGGTGTATGTATTTGGCCCCTTTATCAAAGTTCAGATGGCTGAAGGTTATCTCTTTATGTTTAATTCTATTGGTTTGGTCGAAATATCTGTTTTTGTGCCAATATCATGGGGTTTTGCTTTTTATCACCGTTGCTATGTGGTATAACTTGATGTTCTGCTCTTGTCTTGCTGCTTAGGATTTCTTTGGCTACTATAGGTCTCTTTTGGTTCCATATTTATTTTTTCTAGACATATGAAAAATGTTGTTGGCATTTTGGGTGAAATTGCACTGAATCTGTATATCAATGTTGGTAGTATGGCTTTTTGACAATGACTGGTTCTCCTTTCTAGGGACAAAGGACATCTTCCCATTTTTTAATGTCTTCTCCAATTTTTTCAAAGTACCATATTTTTCATTATAGAAGTCCTTCCTTTGTTAGGTAGATTTCATTTTTGAGATTACTGTAAAAATGAGGTTACTTTTCTGATCTCTTTCTTTGTGTTTTCATTGTTGCTACATACATACGTACATACATACATACATACATATATACATAGTTGTTATAAAGGAATGTTATTGATTTTTATTAATTTTGTAACCTGCAACTTAGCTGAATTTGTTTATTAGTTCTAAGAGTCATCTGGTGGAGCTTTTGGAGTCTTCTATGTAAAGGGTCATGTCTTGTGAAAATAAGAATAGTATGACCTCTTCTTCTATATGTATTTCCTGTATTTAATTGCTCTGGCTAAGATTTTTAAGTACTATCATTGTTCTGGCTAAGGTTTCAAGTACTATGTTGAACAACCTTTGTCTTTTTCTTGATTTTAATGAAAATGTTTTTAGTTTTTCCCCATCCTGGATGATGTTGGCAGTGAGATTGTCATAAATTTGTTTTCATCAACTTAAGGACCTTTTATATTTATTTTTCAGGGTTTTTGTCATGAATGAATGTTGAATTTTGTCAAGGTATATCAAAGCAATCATGTAATTTTTGTCCTTGCTTTTGTTTAGTGGTCTATTACATTAATTGACTTATATATGTGGAATCATGTTTGCTTCCTCAGAATAAAGCCATCTTGGTCATGGTATATGATCTTATTAATAATTTGTTGCCTTTTGTTTTCTGTTTGCAAGTATCATGATAAAGATTTTTTTCATCTATATTGATTAAGTAATTGGCCTATGGTGGTTTTTGTTTTTCGTTTTTAAGTCTTTTTCTTGCTTGGGAATCAGGATAATGCTAGCTTCCAAGAAGGAGCTTGGCAGTGTTCCTTCCTTTCAATGTCATGGAAAAGTTTTTTAGAAGCATTGGTGTTAGCTCTTCCTTAGAATTTTGGTAAAATTCTGTAACGAGTCTGCCAAGTCGTGGGGTTTTCTTCATTAACAGAGACTTCATTACTGCCTAAATTTCATCCTTGGCAATTGGTCTATTCAGGGTTTTCATATCTTCTTGTTTCTTGGTATCTTGCAAGTATCTAGGAATTTATCTACTTCTTCAAGTTTCTTGAATATATCAGAATACTAGTTTCCAAAATAGTCGCTTAAAATCCTTTGATAAAATGCAGCAAACATTTCAAGCTATGACAAAAAAAAAAAAAAACCCACCAAAAAGGACAGCAGGTTCAAATCCAAAGTACATACAAAGAATCATCAATGGGTACAAAACTTTTCACTGATGAATTCTTTAGAATAAGAACTATCTAGGTTCTGTTATATTGACATCTAGCAGATATGGGGGAAGGGAGAGTAGCCATTAACTAGCCGGTTATGGTTTCCTGGTCAGTTTTTGCTGTGTGCTTATTGATTAGGCCTGTCCCCACCCTTCCTGTGTCTGAATCCACAGAAGTGTGTCTTACCTGAGGAACTTCACTCCAGTGGCCAACCCAAGTCACTTCCCTGAATGTGAATGAGAGTGAGTGAGTTGAGCTGGAAGCCCACCGAGTTCTGTGCTAGAACAGGGAAGCAAGGAGGAACTAATTTCCCACACCCTCCAGCCCACCTCATTCGTACTCTGCCCCACTGGCAAACCATTTCATCTGTCCAGAGTTTTCTTTCCCTTCCTCTCTGAGTAGGGCTCTCCGCCTTCCATGACCTGCTCTTGCAGCTGCCCAAACCATTCAAGAGATCAGGCTGGTGGCCTATTCTGTCTTCTTCATGATTGTCTCCTGTGCCTGCTCATTCCCAGGCATTGATTAAGAGTGTCTCAAAAGTTTCTGGTGGGTGATTGGCCTGTGGCTTCTTTTTCCTAAAGCAGTTCAGACTAGGGCTCTTCCCCAATGGTTCCTGATTATTTCACTTTCAAGTATGGTGCCATCAATAACTGCTTCTCCTGAGCTGGTCTACTGAGCTGGTCTACTGAGCTGTAGGGAGATCTCTTTAGGGGGAAGCCCACAGTGCTTCTGCATCTTGCACTACCTGCAGTCTTGCTTCTCCTGGTGACTGCTATTTATTTCTGTTCCTCCTGCCTTTATGAGCTTATGTGCATCTATGGCTGCCAGCTGTTCACAGCCACTTGGCCCTTCCCAGGGAGCCAGGGCAGGTACACAGGCTGGCATGTTCTTCAGCCTCTATCACTTACTTTATGGTTTATACCTCTCTTGTTGGCTTCCTTTTGATTCCTGGATGTCTTCTTTTCCTCTATGCTAAGTTGAGCCTTTTTTTTTTTTTTCATTATATCTCAATTTTTTGGATGGGCCTATGAAGAGCCAGTACACAAGAAATCTACTCAGCCACTGGCTAAGTTACTTTTTCATTGGTGAGACTGAACCCCTGACATTCACAAATTTAGGGGAGGAAAGGTTTATTTTTTTCTCACACTTTCAGAAGGCCATAGTCCACTCAGGGGTGGCCAGCAGCCATGAAAGTACATAGCAGAGACAGAGGTGGAGGCTGCTCCTCACGACATCACAAACAGGAAGCCAAGTCTCATCAAGTCCAGTCTCTTCTGAGAGGAAAAAGCTGTAACAATCTTTCCTCTTCCTTCTTATACAGTTTACGTTCCCAGTTGGGCCTCCAACATCCAGGTGGGTGTTCTTCCCTCATTGGCTGGTCCACAAACCACTCACACTCTAACCCAGGCTGGTTCCCTAAGTGCCTAATCCACGCTGGTTCCTAATTGCCTAATCCAGGTGTGGTTCCTAATTGCCTAATCCAGGCATGGTTCCTGATTGCATCAAATTGACAAAATTTCTCCAACAGTCACAGCCACTGTCATGACTATGCTTTTTGTAAGAAGGTTAAAGATCAGTTGGAGGAGAAAAACTGCTACTAATATGGAAATCTCATTAGCTAGATTATATCTTCTTGTGATGTGCCCTTGAGTTGGGTTATACTCCTATTCAATGTAACGATTAAAGGTCTTCTTAGTGCCTGCACTCTTTCTGGGGGTTTGTGCCCCAACACCTCTCACAGAGGAAAAAGTAAACCACAAAAAAGCAGATACTGTACCACTATTAACAACAGAAAAAGAACCAGCAATAATAATAGAGTTAAAGACAAACCAGACATTGCTACAGTATAATAACCAATTAAAAGCTACACCTAGCTGGGCTTGGTGACACAAGCTTATAATCCCAGCACTCTGGGAGATTGAGGAAGGCAGATAACAAGTTTAAGCTTAGCTTGGGCAAGATAGTGAAATCCTCTCTCAAAATCTGAAATTAAAATGGGATAGGGCTATAGCTCAATGTGGAGATCCTGGACACATTCCTCAACATCACAAAAAAATTAGAAGCTATAACTATACCATCCTGAACAGCACAAAAGACATCTAAAAATAATGTGGGCACAAAAATAAGCCAAATATTGTTATACAGTAAAAAGGTACTAAAAGCAGCAATCGTAACACTATTAATAATTGAAATTATCAATAAAGGCACAGAAGAAACTATTACTTGAGGTAGCTCAAAATCATTAAAGCTCAATAAAAGTAGAAGTGGAGGGAAAAGGGATAATGGAAGAAGTAAAACTTGAAAAAAAGCAAAATCAGATAAGAGATTCCATTAAAGAATAAAAGAAAGTAAATAAAATTAGGTAAAAGTAACAGAAAAAGACAAAAAGAGGCAAAAGACAAAATAAGTTCAAAAATTTTCCTCACGGAGGTTTTGATATTTTCCAGGGCCTGTTTCACTGGAATCCACCACAGATGTGGGAGAGATAGAGAGATAATGAGTCATGACTGGACTTTTTGTGGTCCACACCCACATTTTGTTAGGTGAGTTCTGAGTCCTGCCCTACTTCTCCCATAAGGCAGCGTCAGTCAGTGGTGTGTTACCTGCCTTGATGTACTGCTCCAGCACCTTCCAGAATTTCTGCCCTTCTGCCCTTTTTTTGGTTAGCCCTGGGGCTGAAATTCTCTCTGGGCTTCTAGGCTCATTTTGGATTTGCAAAAATCGGTCTCCCTCCCCAGGAGCATGGAGAAGTATTCCAGGCTGCTTCATTTTTTCCTTTGTGTTGTCTTCAGTATCTTCACTTGGTGGCTTCTAGATTTCCTTGCCTCTCATTCTTGATTTCTGGGACTCTTCTTCTCTTTCTCTCTGCTATATTGGTTTTCTATGCGCCTCCCTTCCTCACCCAGAGAAGCCGTGGTTCGCTGCTGGCTTGGACTCAGCCATCTTTTCACATCTTTGAATTGTGCATGACATGATAGTTTCTCCTGATAACCAGGAGGTTGTGCGTTTGTCAAGAAGCAGAGAAAAAGGCTGGGAATGCAGCTTACTAATATAAGACTTGTCCAGCATGTGTGAGGCCCCACGGTCAATCTCCAGCACTGCAAAATATAAATAAATGAATAAATAAATAAATAATTGAAATGAGAAAATTTTATTTGATGATGACTAACTGCACTAAATTCTGACAATGGAATATGACATTTTAATGTTTTGTTGCAGTGAGACAGACTGATCAGCAATATTGCAAATGTTTAACGTATCATGTCCTGCCTGCAGAGCGCTTCGTGATGTTCAATAGTGTTAGCCAGGTAGATCTTCAATATTCCAATTACAATGCCGAGGCAACCACAGGTTGTTGAAATCTGTTATGGGGAAACCCATGCATTTCAACCTTCCAGTCATCAAGAGCTTCAAGTTCTGTATGAATGGATAACTTAGACAATAACAGGATAGCATGTTAAGCTTAAAAGTCATGTTTTCCAAGAAATGCTTTAGATGAAGACATGTTCTCCTTCCCCCACCCCAAAAGGCTTCACCCTGGAATCTCCACTCCGGATGTAAAGGACTATAAATTCTTGATAATCCCTGTTTTCCCTCAAAAGCAGGAGAACATGGTACTCGAGGGACGGAGACAACAAAGAACAGGGCTGTTCTGGGTCAACAGATACACGGATGCTAGCCAGAGTGGCAGGAGTAGTTTCCCTTTGAAATTAAAGATGCTCTTCCCCAGTTGTCTAACTACTCTTCCCTGTGACTAGGTTTAGGTCCCTGGTGAGCCTTGAACAGCAAATTGCTTGTAAATTCAAAAGCTGGTTTTGAATGAACAATTACACATGTACTGCGTGTAAAAAGTGCTTGCTTGTTGATTTGAGAGTTTCAACTCCTCCATCTTCCATAAAGCTAGCTTTGAACAAACCTTTTTTCTACTTACTTACTTATAATAATGAGTTGTCTCTTTAATTTGGCCAAGCAATGAGCTAAATGACCTTAGAAATGTGGCCTTTGAATGGCTGATAACAAGTACAGTACAAACCAGTATTCCTAAATTAAAATTAGTCACATGATTAAGGAAAACTCAGCACAAGCTTCTTACCAGAGATAGTCACTCTTTAAAAGAAATTGTAAAATGTTTTAAATATCATCGAATTTTTCATTTAAAATCAATGAATTTTAATAAAGCTTTATAAAAATAAAAAAATTGTAAAATTTTCTTCAAGAAAATGTTGAGTGTGCCTTGAAAGAGAGCACTGCTCAGAAGGAATGGGATGTGGTGCTTAATTGATTAACTAATTATTTATTGTTTTTGAGACAAAGTCTCACTCTGTAGTCCAGGCTAGTCCTGAACTCACTGTTTTGCCTGAGGCTCAGGATTATACATGTGCACCATCACATCCAGTTTATGTGGTACTGGGAGGTTGAACTCCAGGCCTTGTACTTGCTATTGTTTTAATAGCTGAGCTATGCCCACAGTCCCTAATGCTTAAATTTAATTAATTGTATAAGCATCTTCATAAAATCTTGCAAATGTGGTTGATGAATTGTTAGGGCAACTGGAAATTTAATATCCTCCTTGACACTTATTACAATTGATAACTTAAAATAATTTTCAAATTTTTTCATTGATGACAAATTTCATGCAACACATAATTTTAAAAATAATTTTATTGAGGTATGATTGATATACAGAAAGCTGTTGTGTGCAGTGCATACATCTTGATGAACTGAAGAATAACCATTTACTCAGCAAGCCATGACTGCCATCAAGTTTACAAACATAATGAGATACATGCTTTAAATTTTTTGTCTTATTTAAAAACTGGATATGTTTACTCTTGAGCAAGCCATTTATTATGTCCTTGGAAACAGAAAGATGCTGCTTTGTAGGGACATTATTCAATGATTAGAAATATGCAGATGCCCAAATACAGCATTCATTAATTGGTATTAAAGGATTTTAGGTAGTCTACTAAGATCAGAGAGTATGACCTCAAAAAAAACATCACTTGTGATTTACCAGAACTGGGAATTTCCAAAAAATTTCCTTGAGCTTTGCATGTACGACTTGACCATGACCTGATTTCACTTCACGGCATTCAAACCAGTGCTCGGTTATGGAAATGAAACCAGGTGCTGGATTTTAACAGGCAATCTTATAAGAGTTGCACTTACGCTTTAGTCCCATAGCATGAGGGCATGATTACCTGGACAAACATCAAATTTCCTTTCTAACATTATTTTTTCTTTGTGGTATCATGTTTGATTAACAGTCTGACTCCTGGTTTTATGTTTTCTTCAGCAAGATGTTCATTTCAACGTAGGAAGCACGACAAAAGGAGAAACTTACTCAGCTGTTACAGGAGCTGTGGATTGTTTAAGCATTAAATGTCACATCCTTGTCAAAGTGGTGACATGGTCTAACCACCTTCACAATTTGGATGAATCCCTCCAAATTAGTGGTTATTTAAATACGTTAATGAGGGAAGTAAAAAAGAAGAAAGGTCTGCCAGAGTTGTCTTCCTACATTAGAGATGACCTCTTAGTCGAGGAAATTTACAGACTCAGTCACCATGAAAACCAACCCCTGACACCCACATGCAGGATGTTACTCATAGCTGGGGAATGTGAGGGGAGAGGTACTCTGATATCAGCTGTATCACAAGAATGTATCTCATTTATCTACAGATAAAATTTCATATAAAAAACATCCTCAAGGCAGAACTAGAAATGTGGAATTATACAGTCTTGTGAAATGTAAAATATATTGTATAGACAAGGTGTTATGAGTGACTTATCTTCCCACCCCTGCCGACTTGCTCTTGTTGTTGTGTCTCCTTTACATGTCCCCTTCAAGCTGGCAGGTGGGGGATACTCCTCGCTATGCTCGCTCACACCCCGCCCCCAAGTTGCACACTTGCCCCCCTTCCACACCCAGGACAGTCTTCAGTTTTTTCACTTCACCCATGTAGCTGTTTAGCTGCACTCCTTAAACTGTGGCCTATGGGCCGGGCGGTCCTGCAGGGCCTCCGGGGGCTTCCTCTATGTGCTTCCTGGTGATCCAGCTGCCCTCAGAGAGCAGACAGCAAGACAAAGGCATCTAGTTTCACTGCCACCACCACAAGGCTGTAATTTTATCTTTTCCTTAATGGTACAGAAGGCACCATGAAATCTTGAAGAACTGTTAATACCCCTTATGGACTCTTCAGTTAACAGGAACGCAAGGCTGCTGAAATAAAGCTGAAACTTGCAGTGTGAGCATCAAATGCATCACTATTCTCTCCTCCATACTGGATGCAAGGAATTCCATTGATTTTTTTTAAATTTTGAATATGCACAATCTATAGGCTAATTAATATAGTGATAACATACAAGTTGGAAATTTATGACAATGAGTATCTTGTCTGATTGTCTTTTCCCTCTCTTTCAATCTTTCCTCTTCTTCACCCCCAGGTCTTTTCTCTTCCCTAGGAGTCCAGCAGCCCTCTTCCTTCCCTCTTTCTTCTGTTAGGGTTTTTTTTTTTGTGCCAATATCTACAGAAATCTCTTATGAGACACCCCTCAATATCGAATTCTTTGTGTTTGACCCATTTCACTGAGCTTTCTTCACTCAAGGTCACCCCCTTTTATTTCAAATACTTCGTATCTGTCTTTCTTTGCGACTGCATAGTATTCCATTGTGCACAAATACCACATTTTCTTTACCCATTCTTCTGTTATGGGCATGTAGGTTGTTTCCAGGATTTACCTGTTATAAGTAGTGCTGCATCAAAAATGGGTATGCATGTGTCTATGTGACATGATGACTTTAGGTCTTTTAGGTAAATGCACAGTAGGGGTATAAATGGGGCAAATGGGATTTCTAGTCTCAGCTGCTTAAGGAATCTCCATACTGCTTTCCATAGAGGTTGAACCAAATGGCAGTCCTACTAACACTGTAGAGGCGTCCCTTTTTCCCCACAGCCTTGCCAGCAATCATTGTTTTCTGAGTTCTGGATGTGAACCACTCTCACTGGATCGAGGTGGTAACTCGGTGTTGTTTTGCTTTGCATTTCGGTGACAGCTAATGCTGCTAAACATCTCTTCACATGCTTGCTGATATTTTGTACTTCCTCTCCTGAGGAGATTCTTTTCATTTCTGTTGCCCATTTTTTAATGGGGTCATTAATTTTGGAGGGTTTTTTTTTTAGCTCTTTATATATTCCAGGTATGAATCTCTGTCGAGGCATTGCTAACAAAAAATTTTCCCACTCCATGAGTTGTTTCTTCATTTCATTAATTGTTTCTCTCGCTGTGCAGAAGATATTTGGTTTGATGCAGTCCTTTTTGTTTTTTTTTATTTCTTGCAGTACTGGTGTTCTGTTTATGAAATCCTTTCCTACCCCTAATACACTGATTATTAAAGCCAAGCATCTCTGCCCAAACTACTTAAACAAGAGCTACTAATACTTAAAAGGATAACTAGTTATAGATTTTTTTTTTTTGATATTGGGGATCAAGCCTGGGGCCTGTGTACTAAACTATCCGCCAGCCCATTTTTATTTTTGATTTTGAAACAGAGCCTTGCTAAGTGGCCAAGTCTGGCCTGGAACTTAGAACCCTTTGGCCCTGCTTCCCTGAGTGTTGACATTACAGGTCTGCACCATCAGGCCTTGCCACTCTTCCATTTTAGATCTTCAATGTCACTTTGGCTAAGTGTGGGCAGAGGGTCCACTGTCTCATCACATCTATGACTTCTTATGAAGTTTGCTACATTTGGCAAATGCTGACAGTTTTCATATGTGGTTTGTATAAAGGAACTCCCAAGCTTTCATCTTCTGTTCTATAGCTGTTTTATTTTTTATTTATTTATATATATTTTTTGTTGCTGTGACTCAATACCCGACATCCACAAATTTAGGGGAGGAAAGCTTTATCTTAGCTCTCAGTTTCAGAAGGTCACAGTCCATTCAGGGGCAGCTGGCAACAGTGGAAGTACCTGGCAGAGGCAGAGGTGGAGGCATTTCCACATCACAAACAGGAAGCCAAGCCAAGACAAGTTGAGATTAGGCCTCCAAGGAAGGCAGGAAGCAGCTTATATATCCTTCCAGGTCTCCTCCCAGTGATCAGCCCCTCATGGATCCAGGTATGGAAGGTGTAGTAAGGCCCCACTACACACCTCTAATCCAATTTACAAACCTGTAAACCAATTTACATGCCTGTAATCCACCCCTCCGGACTAGGCCCCAATCTCCCAACAGCACAAGCTTCCACAGACAATCTATAACAACCACATACATGAGATCTGGCTGGGGGGGGGGGGGGGCGCATTCCAGATACAATAATAGCTTTTCCTCAGGAAAACCTTCATAGTTTACTTTTCACTGGTATCTACTCAAAATGATAAATCAGGCCACCTACTATTTTCTTCTGGAATATTTGTGTTTGTTGTTTTCTACCTCCCTAAAATACTACTTTGAAATTTCAAAATAAAGGAGTAAAACAAGAAAATAAGTCCTCTCTGTCATTTTAGGGAGTTATAGCCATTCATCGCCTCATTCGTCAGATGCTTCGTTTTAAATCTCACGAGCAAGTTACTGAAATGTCCTATAATTCAGCTTGCTCTTTAGAAATATAGTGACAATGATTACCACCTACCTCGTGGGGTTGATAGATAGTGAAAATTTTAAGCATGTGTATGTCCTAGTGCTTGGCACATCATAAACATTGTAAAGTTCAATAACGAATTTCATTTTTGGTAACTTATTATTATTTCATACCATCACAAAGTTATGAAAGATTAGATAAATGAATTTTTAATTAAGAGAAAATATTTATAACTAAAATGGAATATTAGGCTAATAATTTAAATATTGCCCTCTGTCGCCTGTTATTATTTTGATTAGGAGAAAGAAGACTGGGTATAGACCCTAATATGAAGATCTAAAGAAAGGCTAACAACTGAATAGATGACAAGTCATGAGCTCCAAAGTCATTCCTCAGCAAAAATAGAACTGTACAGATTTCTTACATACTCTACAGTCTGAAAGGGAAAAAAATAACTCAGAGGAAAAAGGATGCAATAACGTAGGAGGTTTAAAAGTGGTCTAAGAAAGAAAAGCCTGCTAGCTGCTCTTTTGAAGTCAGATTGAAAGGAGTCTTTTCCATACCAAGAAATGAAGGCATGACTTGCAGTACTTATTTAATTTTGGCTAAAAATATGAAGCTAAGGGAAAGCCAAGGAAATATTTTCATTCAAGAGAAGCCAACTTTGGTGTTGTTTTCTGTGTAGGTGGAATGTGCTGTGTTTTTATTCTTCCCAATAAATAATCATAATTCTCCCTCAATGCACGTTCCCATTAAATGAGTGTAGCTGTCTCTGATCTTTAAGGAGAGGACATGTTTTGATTCTTGGGATTAAATTTAGGGCCTCATGCATGCTAATCACACACTCTACCACTGAGCTATAAACTCATCCAGGATCTCCAAAGGATGCGTGCTTGTCCCTAATGGATGACCAGGAAGTTGCCTGTAGTGTTCTATCAACATTTTTTACTGCTTAAACTTATGATCCATTCCTCTTATTGACTCGACGTGAACATCGACTAGACCCCTTGACATGGTCTTCCAATTATAATCAGAGCTAAGGTGAGAGGCCAGCAGTACGCTGAAGTCATCAGACCATGTGCTTACCATCATCTGCAGATCTGCTAGTGCTGCTGCCTGTTACTCCAAGCCTCTGGTTTCTTGTTCATAAAATGAGACTAATAATACATATCTCCTGGGACTCTATGAGAGTTAATGATATTATGTATGAGTATTAGGTCATGGGGGTTATGTAAGCAGCGATTAAGGCTCTGGAACTTTCTAACTGCCTGAATATGAAATCTGTCTTCATCATAGTTGCATGATGTTGGAAATATTGGGATTGCCAACCCATTTCAAGTTCTTTTGCTTCATTGAGATAGACATCATGAACTAGCAAAGCACAACTCTGTTAGTACCCTGATGCCACTAATGGACACCAGTTAATGCTGATGCCACTGACCACTGCTGCATGCAATCTCTGCCACTGCTAGGTGCTACCACTTGAAACCAACTCATGACAGACACGTCAGTTGACTGCTGGGTACTGGTCTTTGTTGGAGATTTTCATTGACTGACGGTCTCTTATTCTCTTCAGAGGTAACAACCCCTAAAGCTTACAGCTTTCTTTTTTAAAGCTACTGTTTTCTTCACACCACTGAAAGTAAGAACCTTCAGGAGGTTTATGGAACCTCATGCCCAAGATATAAATTTTGGGCCATTTTATGGGACCACTGGAGCAATGTTTTATTTGCACAAGATCTGCGCTGCAACACGGGTGGTCAGCACACTAGGCGACCCCTAGACTAACTCAAAGAGTCTATTTATATAGCCATAGAAGGCCTGTGATTGGTATAGATTTAAATCTGTTTGTTGGTTCAAAATGTTCTAAAGTCAAGCCTTCTGATCTGAGTGTTCTGGCTGGTTCAAATTGAATTCTACTATGTTATTTAAATCTGAGCCTGATACTATCAGAGCAGACATCTTCTGCAAAAAGTGCCTGACATCCAAGACAGTCACAACTGTTATGGCAGAGATTGGGGGAAAATATTTGATTGACTGATTGTCTTGTCGCTGTGTAAATGACAGGGTCAAAATCAATAATGACCAGGGGTTTGGCTGTATTAATCACAGCTTTTTGAAATTTTGGCAGTTTGAGGATGTAATAAATGAGGCAAGCCTGATGTTGGCCACTTTAGAATAATTTCCTCACAGCTCCTTCAAAGAGGTAGCAGCATCAGTTTAAGTGGAGGAACAGGAAAGATCCACAGCTGACAGCCAAGCTACACCTTGTGTTGGGGTGGCCAAGAGTGGTCACCTGGTAGCACCCAGGGTAGGTAGAGGGCTTTGGGGCTAGCTGTCCCAGTCCCATCTTAGGGGAGAGGAGGGTCAGTAGGAAGCAAAGGGAACTGAGTGGCAGGGGTGCAACAGCTGTCTACCAAACTCCTTCCTCTCCAGCCACGGAGCACAGAGTGTGAGGCACTCCTCTGCTACTTCGAAGTCAGCATCTTCACCTATGAAATGAGGATATTAATTCCTGACCTATTCCTAATTTGATATCATGAAAAGAAATGTATAATAGCAACTTGGCTAACGTGCTTGGCTACCATTGATCAATAGTATCTCTTCTTTTTTCTTTTCTTTTGAGAAGCCCATATTTCTTTTGCCTCTTCTCATAGAGACTATTTACATAGAGACTATTAACATTGCTTGACCTCTCATTCCTCTGAGTACCTGTAGTTTTTGGCACCTTTCTCATGGCATTCATCCCATGGGATAGTTAGTGTTACATATGTGCCTTGCTGGGCAACAGAACCCAGTTATTCTGTCAAAAAATAATCTTAGAGTTATCATGAAGGTGTTTTGTAAATGAGGTGGTTAACATCTACAGCCAGTTGACGGCAATGACAGGAGACTATACCTGGTAATTTAGGTGAGTTCAGCCAGCTAGTTAAGAGCTACAAGAGCAAAAACTAGAAGTTCTTGAAAAAAGGAAATTCAACCTCAAACTGCAGCATCAACCCCCCAGCTGAGTTTCTAGACTGCTGGGTTTACTCATAAATTATACATTTCAGCTTCTGCAATCACATGAGCCAATTTCTTAAAATAAATTATAAATCTTATTTTAAAATTGCTTCTGTTTTTTCAAAACCACTGATTATTACATCACGTTTTGCCATTTTAAAGTGTCTATGAAAATTTGGGCTGCATATATTATCTGCCTTCCAAGATAAAAAGTTGCTGGAGGGCAGGAAATACCCTATGCATTCGTGTATCTGTCCAGATCAGTTCCTAGGCTATTGGTGCTTCATGACGGCCTAGGTCAAAACTTTGCAGGTCCCTGCAGCTCAGTTCTGGTTAGCCCTTTTCGTGGAGGAATATAGGGAGCTTTGAAAAATTAGTTATTTGGTTAATTAAGTAGTTAGTTGTCAGTATTTAATTAGGAAAGGGCTTGTTATTAAACAATAAGGATTAAATACCCTGTGTAAAATCAGTGAATTTGAAAACATGGAGCCTGTACTTCTGCATGGCAATAAATTGGATGAAATCTCAAGGGAGCTATTGGTCCAGGCAGCCTTGTTATCCAACACAACTACTACACACACACACTTGTATTTGCCAACTGTCTATTCTCTGTGCGTTTGTTTCTTTTGTTTCTCTGCTTGATTGTTTTACTATGGGTCAAACTCAGGCTTATGTGCAAGTGTTCTACCATGTTAAGTAAAAAAAAAATGATGTATTTATTTAAATGTGTCTTATTTTATTTTGTTGGAATATTCAGCTTTAGGGACACTATATATATATATATATATATATATATATATATATATATATGTTGTATATATATATATATATGTTATATATATGTGATATATATATATATATATATATATATATATATATATATATGCTGGGTCTATTTATTTGAATAAAAAGGTGCAATTATGCATAACCTAAATTATTTACAACCTAATTTTTTTTTTACCATGGTTTGGATGAATCCCAAAGGCCCATGTGTTAAAGGAGAGGATACTAGTCAATGAAAATTGTAGGGCCTACTGAAAGAAAGTTAGGTCGCACAGGGCATGCCCTTGAAGTAGATATGGGAACCCAGCCCCTTCCTATCTTTCTCTTTGCCTACTGGCTGTAATAAAATGAATAACTTTCTCCACCACTCCCTTTCACCAAGACATACTGCCTTACCACAGGCCCAAAAGCCACAGGGCAACTAATAATGCACTGGAATCTATAACACCAAGGGACAAAAGGAATGTTTCCTCCTTATAAGTAGATTGCTTCTGGCATTTTGTCCCAGTAATGGATAGCTGACCAGCTGATCATTAAATAACCTAAATTTATATGCTAGCTATGTTGCTGAGAGGCGGCATAAATACAGAAGGAAAAGCCTTTGAATACAATACTCCAGCAATAACGCGTTGTGACAGAGGTTGGCCCAAATCCTCTGAAATAAAACCAAGACCTTGATTAAAATGATCTACAGCCAGCCACGGAAAGGAAAGCAGACGCACTTTTATTGTATACAAAAGATTTAAAATAACTGTTAAAATGGCACTACTTTGAATTCAGCTTCCCCTGAAACACCCATTTCTCATTTTCAATTTATTTATCATTCTTTGCCATTTTTGCCTTCCTTCACTGTCCTTAATGCAATTACTCTGGAGCTTTTCCTAATTTGCTCCAAATTAAAACCAGGCTGAAGTAAGCTCTAAAAAAGGAATTGCTAGGGTCTGGATTCTATGAAGCGATTTAGTATTGAGTGAAGTTACATTTTCTAAAGTTTCATATTCTTTATTAAAACATTCAGCTATTACAACTTCAGGCTCACAAGAGTGTGTTATGAGTAATCCAAATATATGTGGTAACCACATCTCTGAGAGAGTCTGCATCCTAATGGAGAAACCACTAAAAAAAAAAGAATAAAATTTTCTCGTCAACATGCCAACATCCACCTATAGTGAACTACAGGGAGACAATGGCAGAGCCGTCATGCCAGCCGCACAGAAGTGGGAACTTCCGCTTTAAGCAGCTTTTTTTGAAGTGTTATTTTATTTGTAACTGATATGGACTAACTGTATATGTCTTCAGGGCATGGAGTGGCTTTCATTATTTTATACACTGTATATTAATCCAATAGAAATAATTAGCATCTCCACTGCTTTAAACGCTTATCATTTCTTTGTGGTGAAAACACCCAAAATCTACCTATTTTGCCATGTAAAACACAATATTTTACTGTACACAATCTACTTTGCAGTAGATCAATGATCCCCAACATTTTCTGGCACCAGGCATCAGTTTCATGGAAGTCAGTTCTTCTATAAACAGGGATGGAGAAGAGGATAATGGTGCTATCGCAACTACCTCAGCTTCACCTTAGGTCATCAGGCATTAGGTTCCCTAATAAGCATGAAACACAGATCCCAAACATGTGCAGTTCAGTGCACGGTGTTTGCACGCCTATGAGAACACAACACTACTACGGCTGATCAGACAGGAAGTGAAGTTCAGCTGGTAAGACAAATGACGGGGAGCAGCTGGAAATGCAAGTGAAGCTTAGCACTCTGGCCTGTCAGCACTCGCCTCCTCTGTGTAGCCCAGTTCCCAACAGACCACAGACCACTACCAGTCCCGGTGGGGAGGCTGGCGGCTTATGCAACAGACACACACACCAAAAAAAATCATTTTCCTGTCTGAACTTGACTTCTTCTACCCATTAATGATTCTCTCTCTAATCCTTGTCTTTACTTGAATAATTTTCAATCAAGTTGCACTGGACTCACTTGCTCCTCTTCCTCACCGTTTGTTGAGGTCTTTGGGATAGAACTGGAACAGAAAAAAAGTGAGCCCACAAAGAGAGCTGACAATGATCAGAAAGTGGCTGTGCTGACCATCTTGTGGGCTACGTACCACTGTGTGCTGGGTTGCCAACATTACTAATTAAATGACAGGATTAGTGAGTTTATTTTAAAATAAATTATACTTAAGTCTAACTATGCCTTCATGGGAAGAGAAAGACTCTGTCTAAGGGTTTAACAACTGAGTCTATGAAATAAACTGACCCCAGAAGAAAATTATACAAATATATTCCATACTGCGGGCACTGCATGAGTTACAGTGGGATTTAGGAAGTTCTGTATCTATCTTCCTCAGAAGTCAAAGAGATGTCAGTACCTTAGTGAAGGGTGGCGGTGGTTTGGAAAAGACAGACAGGCCCTTACAGAAGAGTGGCAACAGCTTGGGTGGCTATGAGGCCTACTTCTTATCTTCTTTTCTGTGATAAGGCTTAATCTTCTCTGGTGAGTGGAAATTCCAGGGAAGGGATGGATGATTCCATTTGGAATATCTGTCTTCAGGTAGCTAGAAATTTTTTTAAATGAACTTTTTTGTTTTCCAGGTGCCTTCAGCTAAAATAATGCATAGAAGCGGCTCGCCGCAGAGTAGCTCTTCTCCATTCCCTGAGTTTACCATTATTTCACAGGCACCTGCTAGCACTGCCATCTCGTCACATGCAAACTTTCTCACATTGTTGAGTGATGCAGAATTGGCTGGGCCTTAGCACATGCTAGGAACTTTCAACCAATGCCGACAGAAAATCCCTAGTTTCCCCACTGAGGGCGAATGCAGATAAATCCGTGGCAAATATTCTGCCATTTCTACGCATTCTCCAGCAAGGGTAAGCCAGTGTTTTCATGACACATTCTTCATGGGCTACCTTCCATTCCTACTTTCTTTACTCTTCCGATGATTTGGGAGCTCCCTCCCAAACCCAGAATTTGAGGTTAGTATCAGGATCTCAGGAAAGGCTTCCAGAGCAGCAAAAAACAGACTATCATCAATTTTTTTTGAAGTTTAGCCCATGGGACCCTGACTAGGCCAGGCATAATGGAAGGTAGAAGGTGGCTCAGACCCAATAATCTTGTCTCCAGACAGGCAGTAGTGGAGCCCCTCCCTCTTATCCCAGGTCAAGGACAGCCCCCAGCTCAGGTTTCACTCTACTCAAATTCCTAATTTTCCCCTGCTCCAAGACCCTTACCAAAAATCAGCAGGTTTTGAAAGACCCGCCATGCAAATTAGAGGACTGTGAGACCCTGACATTCCTCCAATCAGAGAATGACCCTTGCCCTATTACCCTGGCCAACTATCCTCCCTCTAACTGTTTATAAGCCTCCCCCCCCCCCCAACCCAGGACAATAAATGAGCTGCTATACAGATTCGGTCTCCCTGATGTAATTCCATTGTACTCATGCCCACTCTGGCAAGACCCCGAAATCCTTTGAAGGAGAAACATCTATGTTGCTCATTATTTCATAGGCTTATTCTCATTTGTAAAAAACATTGATTGAGTCTCTCTTTAAGACAAAATCCTTGAACCAGCAACTGATAATAATAGCAGGCAGGCTTACTTCTCCACCCAAGAACGCCCTGTCCCAAGAATATACAATGTAGTGCAGTGTAACTTAAATTTATATAGGAGTCACATTGAAAAGCAAAAAGACAGGAAAGTAAAAAGAAAGATACCTAGTATGCCCAAAATATTATTTCAATGTGTACTAAGTCTTTTAAATCCAGTGTTGGCTTTATATTTGTGTTTCCGCCTCCTTTGAGCTAACCATAGCTCAAGTTCTTGATAGACACCTGTGGCTAGAGGATCTATACAAAATAGCTTAGATCTTGAAATCCATAGCCCAGTCAGGACGAGTTGATCAAACAACAGAGAACCAGTCAGCTAAAGTGACAGCTCCCCAACTTGGTGTGCATGTGAATCACCTAGAAAGCTCAAAAACAACATGGAGTCCAAAGCTTACTGGAGCCAAGACTGGGCCTGACCATTTGGCTTTCACCAACTTCTCAGGGTTGTAGACACACACCATGCTTTGACAGTCCCGCCCCTACCTCATCCCCTAACTTAATCTTTTCACTTTCTGGGTGTTTTTTGTTTATTTGGGTTTTGTGGGTTCTTTTTTTAAATATGTAAGGCTGTTGTTCTCTAACTTACCTGTATCTTGGAGATACCTAAGAAATTTTTAAAAATATTAATTGTGGATCTTATCTCAGAAATTTCACCTTGGAGTGACATAGAGGATTCTTACAATATTTCTGAATGGCTCTTATAATGTCACTTTCTCATTGCTGGGACAAAATGTTTGACAACCATCTCTTAAAGGTAGAGAAGTTCACAGTTGTAGTCGTTTTGGTTAATGGTCAGCCAGCTCCAATGCAGAAACTCTATGATAGAATAGCATGACATAAGAAAGCTGTTCACTGCATGCTAGCCAGGAAGCAGAGCAGGAAGAATCCAGGAACTCTGTGCCTTTCATCTCAAAGTTTTTCAAAGAAGTTAGCTCTTTTATCTCCTTGAATACACAAAAGGTGAGTTCTGGCCAACCTCTTAGATACCTTCACACAACACTTTCTGCCATCGTGATGCAAATCATTAGACTTCTTATTTTTTTTTAACAATCGAGCTGTCTTCGGTGTGGCTTTTTTTTTTTTTTTTTTTTTTTTTTTTTTTTTTTTTTTTTTTTTTTTTTTTTTTTTTTTTTTTTTTTTTTTTTTTTTTTTTTTTTTTTTGGCCACCAGGAAAGTTTTTCAAATTATTCAGCTTTCTTTTATTTTCAATTCTTTCTGTACATCTAGCTGAAACTGCCAGTAGTGTCCTTACCACAACCTGAATGTCAGGCAGGCTGCCTTGAAATTTCCTCTTCTGGGTTAATCAGTTCACTCTCTTTAATCTGAGTCTTCCTCAAAGACTCAGGACGTGGACAAAATGTTGACAAATTTTCTGCCAGAGGGCAACACATGTGGCTTCTCGTCCAACCACCAGTGGAGTCTGTGCTCCCAAATACAACCTCTTGAGCTTGGCCCTTCCTGTCAGCATTCCTATCAGCACTCTGGTTTTTTGAGCTCTGATCAGTATCACACATCAAGCACTGCCCACAACATTCTAGGCTTTCTGTAGCCCACATCTTTATATCTTCCCAAATTCTTCCTGCAAACCAGTTCTGAAGATTTTTGAATCGTATGATCACATCAGGTCAACAATCTTATTTCTGCTACCCAAATCAGTCTTAGTCACTTTCTAGTCACTGGGACGAAATACCCAACAACTGCAACTTCAGGAGGAGAAACTCGTATTAGCTCACAGTTTCGGGGACATCAGTGCAGGGTCAGCCATCTCCAAGTCCATTACTATATGGCAGAACAGCACAGCAGAAGAAAGCTGTTTCCTGCACATGAGCCAAGAAGCAGAAAAGGAAGGGAGAAAGAATACCTCTTCAAGGTCACACTCCCAGTGATGAACCTCTTCCAACCAGGCTCCACTTCCTAGCAGTGCGTTTATCCAATCACCTTTCAAAAGTCCTACCTCTGAACACGAGATGGCTGGAGGACATTCGAGATCTAAACCATAACAGCTCTCATTTCAGAATTCTGATTAAATGGTAAGAAGTGAGGCTGGCCTGCTAAGATATTTTTAAGTCTTCCTAGGTTTGGATTTTGTTTCTAGTTTTCAGCTCATTCTGTTTGGGAATGCTTTTCTAAGTGCTTAACTTGGCTTCTAATTGAATGGTGCCACCTTTGCTACTTAGAAAGATGGCAGTGGCAAACTCAAGGAGACCCTCTGGGGAATGGAGAAAGGAGTTAGCAAATCTGTGCTGTCAGTGAGCAAACGTTTTAGGATTCGTCTTTGTCTTCAGGCATAAAGCAGCTCACATTTAAATTAAATATTGAGCTAATTTATGATTGTACATTTATGGCTAAACATTGCTCTTCTCTTAGACCAGTTGCATTTATAGCTGAGTGGTCTATTTCAGAGGTGCTAAATTTTGCATATTTATGTATATAATCTCAGATGCTTGGCATTGATCTAAGCATATTTACATGGTCTAAATACATAGTATTAAAACAACATTAGGTCTTGTTATTTTAGCTGTTAAGTGATGCATTTAATGTTTCGGTATATTCATGGAAGCTACATAAGGCATTTTTAAAAGTTCATTTTGACAAATTGAAATAAGATTAATTTTAAATGGTTGGTAAAATGTTGCCCACACCGTGATTTCTTCTAATTTAATAGAAATGACAAACTGAATCCAGAGAAAGGGTCACATTTTTTACTGTCTGGGGATTGTGTCCTCCTTGGTTTTCAGATCTCTATTTACATATCGTGCGGTTTCTGCATCTCTTTTCTTTATTCTCCTTTTGATTTCCTGTGATGGATATCAAATGCAGGCATTTATTGTACTTAGTAGATGCTCTAACACAGATCTGCATGCCCAGATTACTGTGCATTTTTTTCCTAGAATGAACTTGACCTGAAAGGATATGACCTTTCTTTTAGAGAAATCAGATGCTAAACACTTTTATCATGTATCATGTACACTGATTTTATTTTCCCCAAACAGATTTTTTCTTTGGGATATAACACAACAAGAAAAACGTATGTAGCCAAGATTCTTATCTGATCTCATTCCAAGATTCAAACTTGTCTAGATCTGTTTGTTGAGCCAGAGGCAGGTTGATAAGCAGTGATTTACATGACCTGGTTCACATCCAGTCTGTTATTTGATTGAAGAACAGAAGGAGATGATTATCTTGAGCCCAAAAGAGAGATGGGGGTTGGAAGCGTGTTTGAGTGCGAGATCGCTACCTTGCTGGCTCTGACCAAGACATCAGCGCAGGCTTAGCTTTCCTCAGCTCCAGGTGACAAACTGTGGCCCAGAGTCAGTGCTGTTTTCTTTCTAGGCCACAGAGACTAAGGTTTGGCACACTTGGAAGAACCTAAAAGAAACTTTGGAATGATCTTTGACCTACGTCTAGTTGTCACTGGCAGCAAAGGTAAGGTGTGAGTGCTGGAAGAGAGGCTGAGCAGACAGCACATCTAAAGGGTGCACCTTGGATAGATCCCTGTTATGGTTTGGACTGGGAATGTCCCCTAAAAGCCTGATGTTTGGAGGGTGATTCAATCGTGGGGCTTAATCCATTAATTTCCTGTGCTGTCCAGAGGAGGGGCCAGGCCGAAAGGGGCAGACCACTGGGGCTTGACCTGAAAGGGTGTATGCTAGCTCTGCTCTGCTTCTTGCTCATTCTGCTTCCAGTCTGCCATGGGATGAACAGCTTTGCTCCAGTTAGGCTTACACCAGATGCTTCCACTATTGCCAGCTGCCCATGAATGGACTGAAACCTTCTGAAACTGTGAACTAACTGAAGTATATCTTTCCTCCCTTAAGTAGTAGATGCTGATTACTGTGTCCCAGAAACAGCAAAGTGACTAACACAACTGCTCCCTGAGGAGATGATGGCCGAGAGTCAAACATGGGATCCCACCAGAGGCACCTGCAGGGACTCCCAGACATAACAGCAACACTTTTGGTGTTCTAGAACAGGTCAAGTGAACAATGTCGGCTTCTCCCATTCGTGGGACTATAGTCACCAACAGTCATCTCCTGTGTTACGGGCAAACGTAAGTGGTGTTGACTTCAGTTCAACAACGCTGATTTACTTAGCAACAAATGCTTCTTTAGCCAACCACATTCTGAGGTGTTGAGGAGAGTCCACTCAACATTATTTTCAGTGAAGCCTTTGATTCTTAGAAAGAAACTTAAAAATCTTGTGCGACAGTATAACAAAAAACAATCAGCTGTTTATATTTTCCTACAGGAAAATGTTCTGGCCAGCAATCGCCCACAGAAAATTCTCAGAAATGAGCATGACACCCAAAGAAGTGTTGTTTTGATAGTATTGTGTAATTAGTTCCAAACTCTTAACCAAACAGCAGCACAGGCCTGCAATTCTTATGTAAACTCCACTCACTGTTTGAGTAATTCTGTATTGTTATTTTGTTTGATTTTGCTGTTCTGTTCAAAAAATGTCATTCATTTAAAAAGCCCAAAACCAACATTAGTATACAAAAGACTCTTGAGATGGCTGGAAGGAAGAGCCAGTTGGCACTGATTAAGGATAACATGTTTGGGCAGAAAAACATACAGACTTTGTGCCAGGAGATGCTGATTCCTCCCCGCACTCCCTCATCTTGGGACCCTCTGAATCTGGGTGGTGACGGTGGTGGCTGCTACTGCTGTCTTTGTCCTCCTCCTCCTCCTCCATCTTCTTCTTTATAAATGAGGGGGTTAAATCCAAGTTCCTCTCAGTAAGTACTTGTTGAGTAAGGCCATAAGCCTTCCCTGGTCACCACCACTTCCTCTTAGTACTGTGATCTCCACTAGTAGATTTGCAAATCTAAGTACTTCTGTTCTTTTCTTTCTTTCTGTAAGAAATTTAACTGGAGTGTGACAAAAATGGAAGCCTCATTTTTTAAATTTCAACTTGCTGGTTATAAATATTCAGACAACACAGAGTTTATAAAATAAAAATCAGTCCTAATCATATCTCTCAACAATAATCACACTCCATATTTTAGTCTAGACCTATTTTTGTAAAAATCCACACACATTTATTTTTAGGGTATTTGCAGAAGTTTTACAAGTCCTCATCCTTTCCATCCATGTTGTGTGGATATCTTTCCATGTCAATATAAGATCTTTTCATATCAAGAAATACAGAGCTGTTATCACCATTTTCAATGACTTTAGAACACACTCTCGTATGGACAGCCATCACTTACATAACTTCCATATTGATGAACATTAAGCTTGATCCCACTTTGTGTGTGAGAACACAAAAACCACAGTGGCCACCTTGCATACCCATTTTTGTGAATACTTATTTTGCTTCTTTATTCCTCCTCCCCATAGATTCCTACAAAGGGGAATCCATGTTCAAAATGTATCAGAAGTGCTGTATTGCTTTGCATTCTTACTAAGCTTTACAGAAGCCCCCACTTCTCTAAACTCTGGCTATACTGTCATGATCATCCTTCCGAATCTTTATCCATCAGAGGACTAACATGACATCGTATGTTATTTTTATTTTTTTGACCACAGCTGAGGGTGCACATGTTTTTATGTGTCTATTGACCATTTTACTTTTTTCATTTGTAGATATCTTTCCCTGTTTTTCAATCCAAGTGTATATTAATCTGTTTTGCATTAGTAACAATATACCTAAGAATGGATCATTTATAAGGAAAAAAAGTTTATCTCACCACTTTGAATGTTCAAAGGCACATTTCTGGTGTTGACTTTCTTGCCGGCAGACTTTCCAAGCACTGCAAGGCATCACATGTTGAGAGACAGGGAGTGTGTCTGTGCGTGTCCCCTGGTCTCTGTCTCCCTATCTTTCTGTCTCTCTGGGGCTCTGTCATTCTCTCTCAGTCTGTCTCTCTCTTCTAAAGCCACCAGTACTTAGTAACGCAGGCTTCGCCTTGACGACCTCATCCAATCCTAACTGCCTCCTAAAGGTTCTACTTCTGAATACTAGAGTTGGATTAAGTCAAATTGTAACACATACATTGTGGGATATATATTCAAACCACACCCAAACCATAAATGAATGTGTGTCTTGTTTTTTCTTATTGTGTTGTAAAGACTTAAAAAAAAAAAAAAACAGGGTCTCACTCTGTAGGCCAAGCTGGTCCTGAACTGACTACGCAGCCCAGGCTGGCTTTCACCCTCAGCCTCTTAAGTGCTGGGATTATAGGCTTGCACCACCATGCCTGGCTTACGTGGTGCTGGAGAACTGAATTCAGAGCTTTGTGCTTACTAGTCAAGTGCTTGAACCATTGTGCCATTCTTCCAGCCCCAAACTTTGCCTGTATTGAGAGTGTCCTATGAGTCCTAATATGATAAGCTTTTCTCAAATTACTTATTTTAAATTAAAGCTCCGTTTGCCCATCAGCATATCATTTATAACATTAAAGACTGTGGTACATTAGGAAGAGGGCCGTATGAAAGTTAAATTTTATTTTCCAAGGCAAATTCATTTTCAAGTCTCACTTTTTTTTTCTTACTCATTTTGCTTCACTCCCACTCTCCACCCAGAATGCTTTCCTACGTCGTTTCCCACCGCAGCTCCCCAAAAGTGAGACTATGAAGGTGCTCAGTGATCAGAGAATTTGAACATTCTGAAAGAGAAGTGGGTGGTGATGGCACGTTATTGAAACTTGACAAAAACACCAGCAAGCTATAATTGAGGTTTCACATCGGGAGCTGATCGCTATGGCAACAAAGGACAGATTTTGAAAACTCAGGTTTAGGATAACAGAATTACAGGAGAAAATTGATTAGAAAAAAAGGCCGTCTATATTTTATTTTACTTTCAGCTTATCATGTATACCAAACTCTACATTTGCACCCATGAAATGTATTTCTACTTTCAAAATTAAACACATTTAATTATGTTTACATGATATAAAGCCACAGATGGAAATACTTTTGGTAATATTGCTTTCGTTTGCAGTAATAGTGACAATCTCTTTCTCTCTCTTTCTCTCTCTCTTTGGAGTCTTTATTTGGAAATAAATAGTGTGTGTGTGTGTGTGTGTGTGTGTGTGTGTGTATCTTTGAATTTTTCTTTTGCAACTTAATATTTTTGTCTGCTTATTCACTGAAGCAGCAATCATTCATTGAGCCACTGTGCCAGGAATAAAATATATAGCACGGAACAAACTCAGACATTGTCTTTCATCTAGTGGAACTTTTATTCCAAAGGAGATGTTTTGAATATTCTTTAAACCATGAATTTAATGATGCCAAATATTCTAGTATATGTATATGTGATGTTATTTACTCTAGTATTTTGGGGCATTTCGATTTTATTTATTTATTTATTTATTGAGACAAGGACTCACTTAGTAGTCCAGGCTGGTCCTGAAGTCACTATGTAGCTAGCTCAACCTGTCCTGGTATTCACAGCCATCCTACTGTCTCAGCCTCCTGAGTTCAGAAATTACAAGCATATGCCAGCACCCCCAGTTTTTTCCATTAGTTAATTTACTTACTTTACTACTTTTAATAGTTAAATTGATTTTAATTTTTAATGAGTTTCTGGTAATTTTCTTAGAATTGTTTTCTAGAAAAATTAGCTTGAGTTATTTAAGCATTTTAAAGCATCATGCTAAAAATGATAAAATCACTATCAGAGGGGAAAATTATCAACATCACTGTTCTGGAAAATGCATCATATATAGGCAAGGATGGTAAGGTGTTGTTTTGTTTTAGGGTCTCCTAAAGTTAAGTGGTAAGAGTAGAATTTTGCCTTAGGAATCGAACCAATATTTAACAAAATGTGAAAATTCAATACTATTCAATTAATGCAGACTTTAGAGAAAATGTCATTTTTGATAAGAAATAAAAAAGATTCATATCTATGTATTGAGGTTGGGTTTGAGGGAAAAAATTACCAAATTTTAAAGCAAAATTTTCATCAGCTGATTAGTTCCAGAGGTCAAATTCAGAGTGTAAGAGTCCAAGGGTCTAAGAAGCCAGGTGTAGTTAACAGCTTTATTGTTCTGTCCTCACTTATTACACCAGTCCTTATGACCAGTGATGGCTGCTCCAGCAAAAATGAAACATCTCATTTCTATCCCAGAAAGATCCTCATTCCTTCTGCCCATTATTTCATTTTTTTGGAACATACAATATTCAAAACGGAATGCATTTTACTTGATGAAAAGACATCCAATTTCACTTTAAAAATTGCCAGAACTACTAACATAGTACTCAACCAATTTTGCATTTACAAGATCCAGAATTATAAATGCCACTTCCCTTTTGCTAGCCTAAAAACATGTCTGCTCCAGGCAACATTTCTTAATTGCCCCAATTCTCCCTGAAGATCAATGAGAAAAATACCATGTGACCATTGAAGAGATTATGTCAACCTGAGGCAATTAGGAACCACCCCTGGATTAGAGTTTGGGAACTATTCCTAGATTAGGCAATTGGGAACCAGCGTGAGTTAGAGTATGAGTGATTTATGGGCCAGCCAATGAGGAAAGAACCCCCAACTGGATATTGGAGGCCCAACTGGGAGCTCAAACAGTATAAAAAGAAGGAAAAAGAGAGATTGTTACAGTTTTTTCCTCTGGGGGGAAACTGGACTTGATAGGACTTGACTTCCTGTTTGTGATGTCATAAAGAGCTGCCTCCACCTCTGTCTCTGCCATGTACTTCCATTACTGCCAGACACCCATAAGTGGACTGTGACCTGAAACTGTGAGAGAAAATAAACCTTTCTTCCCCTAAATTTGCAGATGTCGGGTATCTGGTCATAGCAACAAAAGAATAACTAAGACGGGTATTGATACCAGGAGTGGGATCATTGCTGTGCTTTACCTGACCACGTAGTATGAAAGCCTTTCAAACCAGTTCACG
The DNA here is from genome assembly GCA_004027205.1 of Ctenodactylus gundi. Lineage (NCBI taxonomy): Eukaryota > Metazoa > Chordata > Mammalia > Rodentia > Ctenodactylidae > Ctenodactylus > Ctenodactylus gundi. The sequence continues at coordinate 103,172 of PVKB01002121.1, forward strand.
GAAAAAATTAGGAAAGGTTTGAGGATGTCAGCTGGCAAAGCCTTGGAGTGCTCTGAGTCAAGCTTGATGGGAGACGCTGGCTGGAGCTCAGAAGACCAGAATGCTGATAGAAGTGTGAACCAGAAATGCCGGGCTCAAGAACTTTCAGATGGGAAGGAGATCTGTATCAGCAAGTGGCCTAAAAATCTTGTGTGCTAACTCCGTCAAAAAGTTTGTCTGCATTTTGCCCTTGTCCAGAGACTGCCTGAAACTGAGATTAAGAGCAGTGGACTGCTTACTCTGGAGGAGGAAATCTCAAGGCAAGGCAGACTGATGTTCTAACTGCTACATAGCTGCTGTTTGTGGCTTTTAGCCAGGTCTATGGTGAAAGACAAGATAAAATGGCAGAGAAAAATTGTAACAAACACTTGCAGTGACAGACCAAAATGGCCTGCAGTGGTGGGGCCAAGAAGCACTGGAAACTTAAAGGCATTAGCATTAAAAAGAAGCCAAATACTTACATATAGGACAAGAAAGATATCTGGAAGTCATTTCCAAAGCCAACAAGACCCCTCCCTTGACCACCTCAAGGGTGGAAGGGCAAAAGACTTTGCTCTGAGAAGTGTGCCACAGGACTAAAAGAAAAAAGATATCTTTTAGAATTCAGCAGCCTGCAGTTCAACCATCTAAGAATTCAGAGACTTCTACAGCTTTCGTCCAACGGGGGCCAGGCTGTTGCTCAAGCCAGTAGCAGGCCTTGGCAATGCCCATGTGGTCCTGGCTTTAAAGACTTGCAGAGCACAAGCATTGTGGGTTCATAAAGTCTTCCACCCAGATTTCAGAGGACGGCCTTGGAGGTCAAGTAGTGTGGTGTGCCCCTGGGAGGGCAGTGTGTAAAGTTGTGAAGGAGAAGCCTAAGGTGCAATGGAGAGGAGCCCAAAAATTTGGAGAAACCAGGAGCATGGACCATCAGCTGAGAAAAGCTGCAGGCTGTGAGTAGACCCAGCCCAGAGAAGAGAAGATGGAGGTTGCAACCAGCAGCAATGCCATAGGGGGTGTGGCCATCCAAGTCCTTAGGAGTTCATACTCCACCACAGTTTACCCTGGTTGCTGGACATAAAGCTACAAGATTTAACTCTTGTTCTGCTGGGTTTAGATCTTGTTGTGGTCCAATTTCTTTCTATCATCCTGTTCTTCCCTTTTGGAATGGAAATGGGAATGGTTATCCTATGTCCTTGTATGGTGAAGGTTTTAACTTTTAAGAATAACACTTGTCTATTGGGGAGAGGAATTTATTGTGCTTCTGTTTGTACACAATACAGTTGTGCTACGTTAGGTGTATACTAGCTTGGCTTTATTGTACTTGGGAATTAAGTATGGTTTAAGGATATATGTCTGGTTGCCAAGTTGACATGGGGTAGATTGTGACCATCGGAGAGATTATGTCAAGTTGAGGCAATTAGGAACCAGCCTGGATTCTAGTGTTTGTGATTTGTGGGCCAGCCAATGAGAAAAGAACACCCACCCAGAAATGGGAGGCCCAACTGGGAACTCAAATGGTATAAAATGAAGGAAGAAAAAATATTGTTATAGCTTTTTCATCTGGGGAGAGACTGGACTTGATGGGATGAGGCTTCCTGTTTGTGATGTAGTGGGGAGCTGCCTCCACCTCTGCCATGTACTTCCATTTCTGCCAGCCACCCTGAGCGTACTGCCACCTTCTGAAACTGTGAGCAAAAATAAACCTTTCCTCCCCTAAATTTGTGGATGCCAAGTATTGAGTCACAGCAAAGGGAAAGTAAGACATGCCGCTTCTGTGTTCAAAGCCTGGAGATCCATCCCTGGTTGTACTTGAGTGGCTTATGTGCCCTAAGGCAAGTCACTTACTCTATCTGTGCCTGCCTTTCCTCACCTACAAAATAAGGAGACTGGAGTAGATGATTCCAGTAGTGTTCAGAAGTCCTTCTTTTTTCCTTCACAAGTTTCCAGTACACACACACACACACACACACACACACACACACACACACACACACCATGCCAACTAACACTATTCTCTTTGCCCTCTCTGATACATAGTTTACATGCTTCCTCCACAAAGCTGGAGCTCCAGACCATCCTCACATTCGTTGTCAGCCCTTTCTCATCTCCTGAAGTCTACATTCTAAGGTCCAATTCACAAGGGCCTCTTTCAGAAAGTCTTCATTCTTTTGACTCCTTGTAAGTCAAAATTGTTATTTCAGTTCAAAGACACAACCCCCATCTCTCTAGCTCCAGACACAGAGCAGTAGTAGACAAAAATATTAAATATATAAATATAATAAAAGCCTGTCTTTAAAAACAAGACAAAGACTTTCCTAGAGCAGGAAATTAAAAAAAATAGCAAAGCTGCTAATTAGTTGCCTAAATTCATTTTATATTATAACAAAATACCCGAGGTGAAATAACTTGTATAGTTTGGCTCATGAGTATGAATACTGGGAGAGCCAAGCAGTATGGGGAAGAATTCTAGCAAGATCCTCTTTGCCTGGTCATACATAACACGATGAAGAAGCAGAAAACAAACTGACAGGGTAAAGCCGGGGTGCGGGTGCCAGCTAGGAAGCCAGAGACCAAGGAGAGAGCAGGCTCATTCTTTCAAGCTCATAACAGGCTGCTTTCATTGTAACTTACCAAGTCCTGCAAGATCCAAACCACGCTGCAAATGAGCATTCATCCCTTTAAAAGTACAAGCGTGACACAGGCACCTTTCCTGTGGCCTCACTTCTTACAGTTTAACACTTTCCAATATTCTTACAGTGGGTACCAACAGTTCAAGCTTCCAGCACGTGAACCTTTGAAAACAAACCACATCAAGACCATGATATAAAGGAAGGGCAACATGCAGAGAGAAGGAAATCTAGGGCGATGGCTCAGTGAGAGAGCTCTTTCACGGTATGCCGAGACTCTAGATTTGAGACCACTCACTGCAGAACAAAGCAGACAATAAAAATGAAGAAAACGGACACAGCTGAAACTCCTACACATGGTAAGTTCAAAGTACATGAAGAAATCTAATGCTAAAAAAAGACAGGTAAAAAAACCTCATCACTTAAGTGAGGAATTTACTCCCAAGACAATGAAAATAATGGAGCAATCATGAAATGACTTTACAATAAAAGTGCTTAAAATCATCAAAGAGATAATGGAAGAAGTAACAGTCATTTAAGTTCTACAATGACTATGGAAGAAGATGCAGTTTTGGGTTTTGTTCATGAAGAATCTGAGGCTTTGAGAGATCCAGAACGCATTCCAGTGTCTGACAACTAGTAAATAGTAGTCAGACTCCACAATCAGAAGTGTCCCTGAAGCCGAACAGTTAACTACTGTCTGATTACTCCTGTTAATAACTAATAGCAGATCATCTTTAAAGAAAGAAGCACAACAGTAGATTCCTGTAAACAGAATGGATGTGAATGATTTGGCCTCTATAATTAATTTCCTATAACTTCACCTAAGTAAATAATTATTGGACATGTGCAACTTGTCCAGTGCCATGGTAAGCGTTATGAGTTTGTTGGTTGTAGGTAGACAAAACAGATTTCATGTAACTTCACAATAAAGCTTAGATTTACATGCCAGGTTTGTGGTTATAGTCTGCAAAACGTGCTTGTCTGGGAAAAATGAATGATTCACACAATAAGTCATCAGTAGCTCAGAACAAAACAGCAGCCATTAGTGTCATTCACATAGGGTGCAGAAGCACATTCATGGTCTGGATAGAGTAAACCCCAAGGAAAGAGAATTCCATGGATAAAGGATAGCGTGCTGAAAGGAAAGGGGCAGGGGAAAGCAGGGCCATTTATAGTGATCAAGGTATCCCAAGTTAATCAGAAAAAGCTATCACCGAGGAAGCGCAATTTGCCTTTGTATAGATCAGATTCTGACTGCATTGCACTTATCCATTCATTAGCAACTACCATTTACCCCCACAAGCCCTGATATAAAGTCAAGAGTCATAAAATGAAGAAACTTTTCCATTAATTTTAATAAAATCAACTAGAATGTGTTCCAAATGAGCTTCATAATATCTAAACAATTTAAATGGATAAAACAGTATATCAACTGAGCTGTAAAAAATTAATACAGGTTGTAAAGAATAATTTGAATGTTAATGAGTATAGTTTGGACAATGAATATTAACCTATGGCATCTTCAAACAAGGGAGAGATGAGGCTCATGGTTATTATTTGGAATACGCCTTTTGTTAGCTTTCCTTTACTGTGAAAAAATTAGTTACATAATCAGCTCCCAGTTTATACGACTCACAATTAAGGAGATTTCAGTCCAGGGACAGTTCAATCTGTTGCTTTTGGCCTGTGTGGAAAAATGGCACAACGTGGAAAAGAATATGTAGTAGCAAAGCCACTCGCCTAAGGTTGGCCCCGGTACAGAGAAAGAGCGGGAGGAGCTGATGCACCAACATCTTTCCAGAACCCACCTCCAGGGATCTAATTTTCTTCTGCCAGCCCCCACATCCTCCAGGATCTACCACCCCACAGTGATGCCACAGGCTCAGGACCAAATCTTCAAAAAAAATGCGCCCTTACAGGAATATACAAGATCTAAACTAAAGCCCGCATTCTTCTCTCCTGCCCCATTTTTCACCAACTTTTCAAACTTTGGGTGACTTATAATTATCTTGCATTAAAAATGCATAGGAAAGTAAATGACGTATAGTTCAGTTGAAAGGATGTTTTGAGCACAATGGAGACTCCAAGAGAAAGCTATGATCATGTAAGAGCAAAAAGAAGCTTCTCTCAACAGATGAAAGTTTGGAAGAAGATGCTATTTCTTTATTTTGCCCAGATATGCTTTCCAGTTCAGGATCTAACAGGTTACTACAGACAAGGTGGTCTATGGCCATACCACCCTGAATATGCCCAGTCTCGTCTGATCTCAGAAGTTAAGGAGAGTCGGGCCTGGTTAGTACTTGGATGGAAGACTACAGACAAGATGGTTCAAACAGTTCATAATAGCACTTTTCAGATCTGGAGACCTAGAATCCCAGGATCAAGCACCAGAATATATGATTCTATAGCACTTATCTGCTTGCTGGTAAATAACTATCAGCTCTTTTCATCAAGATAGAGAGCAGAGAGAAAGGTAAAACAAATTCTTAGATGTTTTCTTACAAGTGAACTAATGTCATTCATGACCTAATTACTCTCTACCTTCAAATCTTTTATTTTTTATAATTGCTGGAATGGAACCCCTGGTTTTCACAATAGACTACCCCAGCCGACTTTTCAGTTTTTGATTTGAGACAGGGTCTCAACAAGTTACTAAATTTTACAAGCTGGGCTTGAACTTGCAATCCTCCTGCCTCAACCTCCCAGAGTACTAGGATCACAGGCCTGTGCCACCAGGTCCTGCCTAAATCCTGAATCTTAATACCATAACATTGAGGGACAAAATTTTAATACATAAATTGGTGAAAAACACTAAGTCTCTAACAACAAATCTAAACAAAGCAAAATATCTTAGGCTTGTCCCAACATAGTATGATCTTTAATCATCTTTGAATGAATCCACAAGTCTGTCTTTGCCTAAACTGTAAGGTGGAGCAATTTAAAACCTGTTTAGCAAAGTTTAGACTAAGGAAGTCACATTAGCAAAATAAATCAGATCTTGACTCTAGGGCTCAAAGTTAGAAACTACCAAGTGCTAAGCATTCACTTTACCACTGAGCCATAAAATACTTGAGGAAGTAAAGGAGTGCTGGGAAATAAACTCAGAGCCTCCCACATGCTACACGAGTGCTCTTCTGCAGAGATCCAGCTCCAGCCTGGAATCTGTAGTTGGGAAAATGAGCTTTACAGAAGTCCTTGCTGTGAAAACTGTTAACCAGAGCATCCTTGGGTGAGATAAGTTTATACTTAGAAGGATTTCATGAGGCGAAGTTTTCGGATTCCTTTTCCTCACATAGATGCCAGTGTGAAGAAATTCCTGCTTCCACTCTGTGGGCAGTAGGCATCTCTCCACAAATCAACTCGTGCACTTGAAGGTAAACAGAGGGTCACCTCATTCCTTAGAGACAGAGTGGCTGTCTTTTTCTGTCAACACCTAAATGTTGGGATATTTGGATTGCAGACTGTCACGCATCACATATTCTTAATACTTCTCATCTTAGGAAAAGTGTGTTATCTTTTCTTTGTGTATTTTCTTTGGTAAATATCTTCTGGGGCCCTGTTGATTTTGTTAACAGAAATAGCATAACAAAATGATCAAGACCAATTCATTTGTTTTAACAAGAGTTGTTTGATCTTCCAGTCTGAGAAATAGGCTAAGAAAAATATTGACTTTTCTTCGCAACTTTATAGATCAGTATACATATGACTAACCCCCTACAGAGGAAACGCCTGCTTTGAGTGGCTATTATAAGTTATCATTGGGTAACTAAAAAGAGAGCTTTACTATTAACTGATATTTTCCTTCTTATCTTACTGTTTTAAACAGGTTTTACTCTGTTACACTAGGAATCTTTTAAAATAGTATGGGGAAATCATTTTTTAAAAATGCTATTGGTTGGGAGTTTCCTAAATCAACATGGTTTTGGGTTGGTTTGTTTCACTGATTACTTTTTATATTTTTAAATATTTTGTATTTAAGAAGATCTAGTAAAGAAAAAAGGAAAAATAGAAAGGAAAAGAAGGCCAAAACAAAGAGGAACTGGGCCAGGCATGATGGTACATGTCTGTAATCCCAACAATTTACAAGACGGATATACATGAGAATCTCAAGTTCTAGATGAACCTGGTAAAGTTAGGGACTTAAGACACTATGTCAAAACGAAAAACTAAAACAAACACCAACAGCAACAAAAAAATGATGGGGTTATGTTCAAGCAACGGCCTGGGCTCAATTCCTAGTATCAAAAAGAAAAAAGAAAAACACACAAGAAAAGAAGTCTTGACATGCTCTGTTCTCAGCTGCTCTTTAAAGATACTCTTACTGAATCTTTTGTTTTGAGATTAAAAGTATAATTTTAAATCTTTTTTCCAAAATGCTTATAGGCATTGTTGGTCACCATCAAAGCTAACATCTGTAGATCATGAAGTAAATAAACTCTCATATATTATGAAGTTGAATTTCATGTTTATTGCTTAATTAAATGACAGTTCAAAAATGAGGGAGCTTCCCAATGTTCAGTGGTGCTTAACTGCTCTATTAAGTAGTTAGATTTTCATTATTTTATTGTTGATAATCAGAGTAATGATAATAATTAGTTGTGTAAGAGTAATATATGAAACTTATGGAATCACGGGCCACCTTTCCTACTAATATGAAAAATAGGTTTGAAAATCTACCTTAATTAAGCTTAATTTATCCTGAAACAACTGTGGCCAGAACAATTATAACCAAAGTTGCTTATATCTTCATATAAATTATAGCTTCCAGACCTGGGATCTCTTGAGATTTGCATAGTTTTTTCAAACATCATATAAAAGACAAATGTGGTCCTAATTTATATTCACAAAAACTCTGATTGAAGAATTCTCAATAATTAATGCATGAGAGCCAAGACCGCACATGTATATTAATGATTAGGCAATTACGTGAATGGCTAATAACTTTCCCCTACACACTACATGTTTAATTAAACACTTTATTGGCAGGTAACTTTTAGAAGGTGTTTCCAAAACACAGATGAACTGTTTTTCTGAATAAAAAGCGGCACAAAGGACACATAGCAGTAGCAAGCGGCTCAGGTCCCAGGAGCAAGGTGGAATGTGGAATTCTCAAAGCCCCGGGCTTTGGTTGGTTGCTTGGCGCGCCTGTTGCTCAGGAACAGCAATGCTTCCTTACTCAACAGCCAGTGTGTGAAGAACAAGAGATCATCGGTGGAGAGTTTTTAACTGTAACAAGTTCTTGTTAAATCAGTTCTTTGAATTCTGTAGACTAAAAAAACCCTCAGAAGCAATCATAATTTAAGAAGCTTGAATTCTTAAGCTATGATTGAGGCTGAGTTTTGAAAAAACATCTTCTCCTTAAGAACTTACTGGTTTTCTCTTAGATTATGACTTCTGCTGTTTCTAATGTATCTATTGGTTTGTTTTTAAGAGATAATCTCAGTATAGTATAGTCAGAAGAAATTTTTTGCTCCTGGGGAAAAACAGTGACTTGAAAACTTTGGAAATGAGGGAAATAGTAGTGGCTAAAATGCTGACATTATTTTCAAAACTTAATTTTTAAATATTGCCATCTGTTAGATTTCTGTCTCTATCATGAAATAACTGAGGCAATTAATTTATAAAGAGAAAAGTGTGATTTTCGGCTCACGGTTTTGGAGTTTCCTGTCTAAAGTCGAGTGGCCCCATAGCTCTGGGCCTCCAATGAGAATAACACATCAAAGATAAATGTGCAGTGGAGGAAACCAACGACCTTGTCAGCTAGAAGCATAGAGTAGAACCAGAAAGTGTGCAAGATAGGCCAGGATGACTCTCTTGGGGCTGACTCTTCAAATGGTGGCCTCATGCAAAGGCCTGGCCTACCCTATGAGTCAGACAGTCCATAAAAGAGAGGCCACGTGCTTCTTTTACATTCCATTGAATGGCAGTTTTAATTTTTCATTAGGATTCTTCAAGGCTGAGACAGCCTGGGCAACTTAGTAAAAAAGGCCAGGAAATGTTGCTCAACTCTCACTGGGTTCAATCCTCAGAAGGGGAAGTAAGGAACAACATTCCAGAGCCTGTTTTTTGAGAGTCTCTCCTGAAAATGACCCCTTGAGACACAAGGCCATGGTCCAGTGTCAGCCTCCGGGAATGTTTAGTTGCATATAAATGAAAACCTCAGTAAGAAACTTAAGCAAAGCAGACGATAGGTTTTCCTTTGCTGTGAAAAAGATCTGGAAGCAGGGTCCAGAGCTGAGATCAAGTCCCTGAAGTCCGCATCTTCAGGGAATGGATGTGACCGTTGCTTCTGCACAATTAAAGTGCAAACAGCTTCCATACCCCAGGCAGCCTGCGGATCAAGGGAACCTGGCGCTCCAGCCACTAAGGGTGAGCTTCGGTGTGGGTTCCAGCAAAGGCCGGGACTCCCTTCTCTGCTGTTGACTCCTTTAGTGAAGCATCACTTTTCTTCTATCTCATTGGCCAATGCACTGGCAAGGAAGTCTGAGAAATGCAGCCTTCCCACAAGGCTGTGTGGCTGCGTAGGCTTAATTCAGTTCTGTGAGTGGGAAAGATGGAAGGGGAGGTAGAAAGCCAGCCAGCGGTGTCCGCCCAACCCCCTTCCAGCCTTTCATGTGTCTCCTTATTCTATTATCAGAAGCTTCTTGACCTGTCCTTTCTGTCAGCACGTTTCCTCAGTGCTTCTGTGTTTGTTTTTCGATTGGTGCTTTGTTTTGATACTAGCATATTAGTGGCGGGGACCTGTAGAAGTATTACCTCAGGTAGGAAGTTTTAATGGCATAATTTTGGGTATATTGCTAATCTAAAGACAAAGGAGGGAAAGAGACATTGTGATGTGAGTGTAGAAGCTCACAGTGCGTAGCCCTTTCTCCTCTGGGTCTCACTCATCTCACTTCTGCCTGGCTTTGATTTTCAAAGCAGGATTGCATAATGTGTTACCTCACCTCCAAGCTTCAGTTTGCAGGATGTGCAAGTCAGTGAGTTTTAACTCTGCATGTGTCCTTTTTTATAAAATATACATGTCTAGGCTCCATCATAATCTCAAAGGTTGTATTATAATTTTATGTATTTTTTAAAAGCCCAGTTCATACTGGTGAGCATTCAGTATGGAAAACGATCATCTTCAGACATTTCTTACTTCTTTATAGTGTTGTTTTTTCTCTTAACTCATTAGATTCATCTCAGAAGTTAGACAGCAAAAGTTAGACATCTCAGAAGTGGTCGACACAAGCTGAGCCGTGCTTGAGGCCCTGGGGTCAACCCCAGACCCACAAACACTGAGAACATTCAGCGCTGAGAATGAGCCCTGCCCTAACTTCCTTAGTCCAGCTGTGGAAGCAGTATCTGCTGGAACACGGGATATTTGAAATTCTCCACTGCTGTCTGAATCAGAGCTCTGTAATTGACATGTTCCTCCTCTGATAATGAGGTTGTCTGCCTGAGTTACCTGATAGGGATTTCAGTTTGCTAAATTAGACTTTTTCTCAATCTCTAGTTCTAAATTGAATATTCTGGGTAAGCCATGGAGAAGCTTTCCTTTTATCCTCAAATGTTCAGTAACTTGAGCCTTTTAATTAAATTGATAAAAAAACATATAAACTGGAGAAAGGTTTGTTTTTATGCACATGAAGGACTTTAGAGAAAAGAATTAAAAATGCCACAGTTAAAAAGGGTAGGCTTGGGAAGTTACATCCAATTTTAAGAAGGGTGATAAATTGCAAGAATGTGAAGGAAAGTATTTGGGCTCTTCTAGTAGGAGTGGTAAATTATGAGGAAGTAAATACGTGTGCAGACCTGATAGAAGGTGTTTTATAAGTTTGCTTTGTTTTGTTATAACACAAATTCATCTCGGTGCAGCCATTCTGTCTCTTCTAGTTCAGGGGCAGGAGGCATCTTCATAAAGGAAATGCATGCCCTGCTGTAGGGCAGAAGGAAGGAGGTCAGAGAGTTCCTCCTGTGTGTGCTATTTCTCAATTCCATCAGTCTAAATAATCCTTCTGCCAAAATGACATGTTTTGGGACACTTTATCCTGACTCTCTTTGTAATCAAACTGTGGAGAGAGTAAGAACCAGGGAAAACTCAGAAACCTCAGCTTCATGAACATGTAGACTCTTGCTTTAATATTGTCGTCCCCCTCTATCTGCTAAAGATTCAAAATGTGAAATTAGCCTGGTTTGGTGTGGCACGCCTCTGTTTGGTGGTCGGGATAGTAGGACAGGGTTCTCTGATTTGCAGCCCATCAGTAAGTACTATGTGGAGCAGTATGGTACATATGTTCCAAATAAAGAGACATTTTCCAGAAGCAAATCATGAATGAGCATGGAGGTTGATGATAAAATCAGACCTTCAGGAAATGTGGTTTATCAGAATTAGCTATTAAAGCTAAATGAAAGAAAATACTGTAAAATTCCAATTTCTATGTCAAGGGATATAGGGGCAGATTATGGACCAGCAAACTGTTAATCTAAATATTACCTGTGGTCAGATAGAATCCAATGTGCCGTAAAGGATAAAGCTCCTCGGAGTGGGTAGCAGCAGCTGTGGAACAATTTAAAGAGAATTAAAATATTCAAGGAGCATAGAAGTATGATAGTGTCTTCTAACATCCTTAGATATTTTTAAGAGACTTTTAGCATCACCTTAAAACATGCAATACAACTCAATCCTTACGAAAATATGAAAATGTAGTTGAAGGACATCATTCTGTAGTCATGACTAACAGTAGAAAAATAACATACAATAGAACAAGAAGTGAAGTTTCATGGGAGAGCACCTGTCTAACATGCGTAAGTCCCTTGTCTTGATTTCCAACATTAAAAATAAATTTAAAAATTAAATAATCAAATAAAGCATACAAGAGAAGTGAAAATATTAAGGTGTATTATGTGCATTAGGAAAAAATATGTTTTGTGTAGCTTATGATTTAGCTGCATGGATATGTGAACTCATTTGTGATATAAAGTTTACTTCATGTCAGCTACAGCCCAATACTGAGTTGTTATAGGTTGCATCTGGTTTACAAAAGTTGGGTGACAGTAAAATCCAAACTCACAGGCTAACTCTGAGAGTTGCTGACAGACACAGTCTGTCCGCATCTCCTTCTGGGTATCAGGGCTTTACCCAGGGATCCTAGCCTTTGGAACAGAGTATGCAGCACAATATGAAGAGGCTTTTGAGATCCTACAAACATTCCAAAATGCCAGGTAGTGCATTTGTTTTCACTGAGGAAGTCGTGCCTCCCAGCAGAAGATAATAATCGGTGATGTTTCATCTCTGATCGATGCTTCAAAAGATAACCAGGACCCATACTCAATATGATTGGAAGGATGAAGGGCAAAATTCAAATGGCAAGTCCAGAAGAACCCCAGAGGAGCTATGAATTTATATCATTGAAAGTCTAGACAGAGTTTTTGGAATGAATTTTAAAGATATTTTACTAAGGATGACACCCAAAATATTTATTAAGGGTTATTTTACTAGACATTCAGCATGAAGTAAACTGCGATTTTCTAACTAGTGTTTGCACCAAAGGTTTGTTGTTTAATTACATCTTATGTCTTGAATCAAATGTTTTCTCGTACTAAATGACGCAGGAGATAATCAAAAGTAATGTGCTAATCAGGACTTGTAATTATAAAATTTCTATAACAAATGCTGGGCTTGCTTTATCACACTTCCTCACCTGTCCTCAAAGTAGAAGACTATATGTAGCTTTACCACGAAGCTGCAGCCACCTCATGTCCTGAACTGACTCAGAATGTTCATCTTTCATGGATGTCCGACTTTAGGAAGAACTTAGGCATCACACAATGCCAGATCTAGTGAACAGGTGGATGAGCATACACCATAATGGTGTTTTTTTTTTTTTGCGGCAGTGGGGATTGAGCCGAAGGCCTTCGCACAGAGCAACATCCTTGGCCTATTTTTAATTTTGGTTTTAAGTCAGTCTTTCTAAGTTGCTGCATTGCCCAGGTCAGGCTTGGGTTGCTGACTTCCTGCCTCAGACCTCCCAAAGTGCTGAGATTACAGGCCTGCGCCACAGGGCCTGGTGACCATAATGTAGTTATCAGCCCACCTTTCTGTTTGATAGCGTGCGACGGCAGTGTTCTCTGTTTCTTGTTACTCCTCATAAAGATATTCGTAAAAGAGAACTTCTAAAACTGCCTCAGAAAGTGGTAAGAAGGCTAAGTGTGTTACAAGCAAGAGAGAGTGTTCCAAGAGGGATCCACAGCAATGTGTCATTTATTGTAATTTTTTTGGAATATTTAAATATTTGTTGACCTGGGTACAGAGGTGCATGCCTATAATCCTAGTACTATGAGGGACTGAAGCAGGAGGATTGCAAGTTCTAGCCCAGCTTAAGCAATTTATCAACTTAGCAAGACACTGTCACAAAAAAAATAATAAAAATGAGCTGGATATAGGTCAGTGTAAAGTTCTGGGTTCAGTCTTCATTACCACACACAAATAAATAAATAATAAAAATTCACTAAATATTTTAATCACACCTTATGTGTTGAGAGAAGCATCAACATATCGAAAAAGAGCTTTACAATATGTTCATGAAAGATCATAAATGCTGACTTTCAAGAAAAATAAGTGACTCCTTCACCTCAATATGGTTGAGCGGAGCCCAAGATGTGTGAATCTAAGTGCCAACACAGATACTGTGAACACAGCTGGACCAGAGGCATGAGGAGACCTGAAGGGACTGTTAGGTGCATGTACCGTTCTAACTTTTGATAGTCATTCTTAAATTATGAGGTTCTCAAGAATAAAATCTACCACCTGCCCAATGTTTGGATGGAAAGAAAAATGTGACTTACACTACCACATTAAAAACGGTATGAGTCAGAATTTTCTCTAAGATGAGGCAGCTTAGGAAATCCTGGACCATTTGGAAAAAGGAGAAGCAGAGCACCACGAATGAGCACCTGTGCTCTATTGCCACGCACACCTGGTGATGCCTTTGCGGCCCTCCTGAAAGTAACTATCTGGGGGAGAAACTACTGGTTATAAAGAAAGATAAAATAAGTTATTGGGGATGTAGAAGGCCATTGTAGTTTGCTGATGGCAATGATTGGCCAAATTCACTGAATAGGAAATGGAAAGCAAGATTCCCTTTTGGAGTAATTTCAGAGACTGCAATCAAACATTTGAACAGACTATCTAGTGGTTCTTCCTTGTATTCTGATGTAGCTCCCAATTTAGCTAGTGCAAAAACAAGAGACCAATTCCTTATAATAAAGGTGAATAAGAAATGTATTGGTGATAATTTCTATCATGGGTGATCATCTATTCAGAGTTTTAATATTAAAATAATTTACAAATCTCTTGTGTGTGGCAGATGGAAACTCAGGTTTTTTTTTTTTTTTAATGTAGTATTCAGCCACCTGTGGCCACACAGGGGAGTAGGGGACAGATTAGGAATGCAATTATTATTCTTCCAGACAGGAGAGGCAGAGACCTGTCATCCCAGGCTGGGCCACAAAGGAAACACCAGGGAAGCAAGGAGCTAGTAGACAACGCAGAGCAGAGAGCACAAAACTAGACTTAATTGAAGATTCTGTAGGAAGGGCAAGACAGGGCAGGCTGAACAATTTGGGATTGAATAATTTTTGTAGGCGCTAATATTTTGAGAGGCTCTAATATCGTGGTTGCATGGTTCTGGTCCCATGATTAAGGCAGAGGAAAATTATCTCTTGAGTTCTATGGGCAAAATAAGAAGATTGATCTCTAGTTGCTAATTTTCACATCAAAGTTATGCTCCAGGCTGGACCTTTTGCTGTTACTAAGACTCGACTCAACTGGGTTAAACTGCCCAGGAGTGCCTGTGATAGGTTGAAGTGTATGTGAAGCCCATGGCAAGTCAAATCAGGCAAATCAAAATGAAGACTCTAAGGATTATAGAGCTATGCCATGCCTCTTTTATAAAGAAAAAAAATTCTCTGAAAAACAATTCCTGATTTATTCCACGGGTTTGATCTAAAAGCACAAGCTGAAAGCCATCTGATATGGCCCGCTATGAAGCCAGGTCTTCCATCACAAGTGTCAGTAGCAGTTCTAGAATTTGTCTTGAGAAGCCCTTGAAGAACGAGTTATTTCCATGACTGCTTGGCTCGTACTCCAAATGTGCCTTCTACTGCAGCACTGCTGCCTTTCCTCCCAGCTACGGTTGTGACCATGCAGACAACTCCTTGTGACTATTCTTTTTTAATTCAACCTGATGTTGTTCGCAGCATCACTTGCCATTCTCTACCAGAAGTGGGAAAGTAAAGCATTTCCATGTGAAATAGGAAGAAAGGGACATTTTCCTGGGGGCTCAATTTTGATCAGCATATTTCTGTGCTAGTCAGCTCTCCATTACTATAACAAGTAATCAGAGATAATCAACTAAATGGGAGAAAAGGTATATTTTGTGTAACGTTTTGAAGGCTTCCGTTTTTAATCAGTTGGCCCCTTTTCCTTCAGACAAGAGGTAAGGCAGCGTACCAAGGCAAAGGAGCACAGCAGAGCAAAATTTCTCACCCTATGGCCATAAATTAAAAATGAGAAGGGAAGATACCAGTGTCTCACAGTGCCCTGAAGACCTTCCTAAGCCCTGCCTCTCAAAGTTTCCATCACCTCCCAGAGCACCAACCTTGAAAACAAGACTTTAACATGTTGTGAGGAATTAGGTCTTTTCTACCAAATAGAAGCCTATCACCCCATGTAAACGCTATGCAAAGCCCCATTTTTGTGATAAGACTCGTGTCCATCTCCTTCTTCTGTTTTCTTTGGTTGCCCGCTCCTTTCCTCCTTCCCATTCTAGCCTACCCTAGCCTAGATTACAGGTCATAGCCAGTAGCGGGTTAGATTGTAAGGTTAAGCCCCAGCCAATGAAGGAAGGCCCAGCATCCCTCTCCTGCACTGGGATAAAAAGGCAGGCAAATTATTCACTAGGTGTGCTAGTGACCTCAGAAGTACTGTGCAGAAATAAATTTTGTTTTGCTACGAATTCTCATTTTAAGCATCCTTTGCTTGACACCAGATATTCCAGGTTCAAAATATAGCAATCTGTTTGCTTACTTGGTTGGGAAGAAGACAGTATCTGATATAGTAAGGTTCTACACCAACTGCAATTCTGATGAGATGGTCAGGGGTTTAGGAAAAGCAAGATTGAAGACTTCGACATGAGATCTGGAGAAACCAAGAGTCTCTCGGAGTGGGTCCAACATGTGAGACTCTTTTATCTCATTTGAATGGAAAATGTTTTAGTCTATTTTCTGTTGCTATAATTGAATACTTGGAGACTGAATAATTTATAAGGAATAAAGTTTTATTTATCTCACTTGAGAGTTCAAGAGCATGGCTCTGGCATTCGTTCTGTATCTGATAAGGTCCTTTTTGCTGAGTTATAGCATGGTGGAAGGCACACATGGTGAAAGAGAGCCAAACTGGCCTTTATAGTGGCCATACTCTTGAAGACAGTCACCCAGTAGCCCATTAGTCAATGAATGGATTAATCTAGTGAGGAGGGCAGAGGCCTCCTGACTCCATCAAGTCCACCTCCAAATATGAATAAAATATGAATTTGGGCCATCAGTTTCCAATACATGAATTTGAACACAGATTTAAACTATAGCTATAGAAGAGACTTTGTCTAGAAATTTGCTGAGTTTCATTGATTGTGGAATAAAGAGTACCCTCACTCGTACTCAAGGACCTGGGAAGCTAAGGCCAGATGTCTGAAAATTCAAACTGACCCTAATCCTGAGCAACGTAGAAACTTAGTGAGAACCTGACTCAAAAAGAGGACGTCTGAGAATATAGCTCAGTGTTAAAGCCCCAGGTTCAATTCTCAGTACAAAAAACAAACAAACAAACAAACAAACTAAAAGGAGAAACTGAACCTCAGAGGAAAATATTGAGATAGATATGAATGCAATAAGAGCTAAATTCTTGCTAATAGGAACTGTCAAAATGTGGAGGGAAGAAAAGAGGACTTGCATTGCAAAGCACAATGCAGTGTTAAAGACTTAACAAGATACTTAACTTTGGGTTTTGACAAGGCTAAAAACATGGTGGGCTTGTTTGTCTAATAGAATCCTGAATCTGATATCAGAGTAGAGAAGGAGTTACTTAGTAATTAGGAGTTTATGTGGGAAGGGAACTATGACCTCTACAGGACTCAACAATTGTCGGTTCTCCAAGGTGAGACTTTTGAGTTGACCAGATCTTGATATCCATCTTCTTTCTAACATAACTTGATCTTTGTTCAGGATGATCTGTGTCTCTTCCCCAGATCATTTGATGTCTGAGGCTGTCTATTAATAACTATGTAACACAAGTCTCAGATTTCATTGGTAGAGTTTCTTTATAGGGTATTATTTTCCCAATAAAAAGAAAGACCCTGTAGGCATTACTGACTCTCTTTTTCCAGATGAGCACAACCACAATTCCCACTTGCAGTCTGAAGGGTGACCATTTCATGCAAAACATGGCGAAGACGAAAGAGAGATTCTGGCTCTTTGCTGACTTCCCCAGTCTGCTGTACCAGCTCTTTATTTCTCACCTCTGGACTTCTTTTTCATAAGAACAAATCTCTTATATGTTAAACACACAACAGTTGGGTTCCTGGCACATTGCTGAATACAATCTTAACAGAGAATACAGTGAGAGATTTTATGATGGTTTGCCTATGATTTTTGCCTTCCAAAAAGAAACTGTAGCTTGATCTCTACTCTAGTGATAACTGACATGGTAGAATCTGTAAGAAGTGAGGCCTAGCGGGAAGTAATTAGATTCCTGAGGCTACAGCCCCGGGAGGGAATAACGCTGGTCTCCTGGAATAGACTGAATTCCCCAAAGTTCAATTCATTCTAGTGAGGGTGGTTTGTTTAAAAAAAGAATGAGACAAGGTAGGCTCAGTGGCACAGGTCTGTCATCCCAGCACTCTGGCAGACTGAGGCAAGAAGATCACAAGTTTGATCCCAGCCATGACAACTTAATGACTTACTGAGATTCTGTTGCAAAAATCAAAACTGAAAACTAAGCTGGGGGAAGTAGCTCAGTGGGAAGGCTCTGAGTTGGATGCCCACTACCACAGAAAGAATAGGGCTGGCATCTCCCTGGCATCTTGCTTCTTGCCTTGCATTGCAATCTCTCCTTCTTACACACATTTCCCCCTTGCTGCCATACACTATGCTGTGATGTAGACAACAGGTTGTCATTACAGAGTAGGGATACCCAGTCTTGGGTTTTCAGCCTCCAAATTCCTAAAATTGTGAGATATATAAACCTCTTTCTGTATAAAGTACCAGGCCTTACGTATTTTGTTACAGCAACACAAAATGAACTAAGACATGCTGGAATCTAGCCTCCAAAAGTTAAATCACATTTTATTTCTGGGTGTTTTATTATTGGATCAGATGACAATATGACATTGTGACTTATAGGAAAGAGCACCAACTGGAATTTCCTGGTGAGATACAGGCTTGCTTATTTTTATAAAATGGATACAATAAATAACTGAATTATAATGAAGGCCTTTGTCAGCAATCAGCCAAAAATCAGTTATATCTATATGTTTCTGTAAATTCTAAACTCTCACTGAGAATCCTGCCCAGGAAGGATCTGGACCACAGAGAAGCAGAGGAAGAACAAGTAGGCAGAGTTATACCCACTCATTCATCTTACCTGCCCAAGGAGGATTAGTTGAGAGTCAGGAGAAGCTTGCAGCATGCTATGAAGAGGACACTGAGTCCTGTAGCACTTCACATTTAGACTCTTCAAAGTTGCCAGATCCTTTCTATGACTTGGCTACTGTGGCAAGGATCCAGGCCCAGCTGACCTCACAGCTTACTTCACTGGTCATGTTTAGGAACACGAAAATCTAAATCGCTTAATATGCAGAACTTGGCATGTAGTAAATGTTTAATATAGTGAGATAGCATTATTACCGGAGTAGCAGTTAAATATGGGAGGAAATGTTGTTACAAGAAAGATTAGGATCCAGTTATTAAGGGTGTAATCCTAGTTCTGCTATTGCTACGTAAACAAATTGAAAAAGCCATCTTCTTTAAGGGCCTTGCTTTATTCATTTACAAAGAATCTTCTCATTTCTGAGCAATATACCGGCCACACAGACAACAACAGAACGTATACTCCCTGAAGCTGCACTGTGGGAAGGCCTTGCTTCGGCAAACTTCCTGCAGCAGTGAATCCTAGGAAGAATTGTGTTTTTCCCAATGTGGAATCAATGCTGTCTGATCACCTTCCCTATAATCAAGGTGTAATCCATCAGTCAAAGACATGCTTGAAGTCCATGATGAAATGCCCACCCAGGAATGCGCCAGCCCTCTTGTAATGGGATATATGCTCGTGAGATTGTAGAACTTGTCATCTGGGAAGCAGAAAATATAAATCTAAGAATGAAGTAGAATGCATATATATCTTGTGAAGCTTTAATTTCTAAGAGGCATGGCCACTAAGGCTGACCACTGGCTTCTTGAACATTGAGGACCCCAGAGATGCTCCTGGCAGGCTGCAGGAACATCAGAGGAGGCCAAGGGAAATCACAAGGGTCAGCTAGTGATAAACACACAGCTAGAGATGGTGTGGTACACATGCACATGGAATTTTATTCTACTGTGAAAATGAATTTGAATCATATGTAGAAAAATGGATGAATCTTGAGACCGTCGTGCCAAGTGAAATATCTCAGACACAGAAAGTTTAAGCTTGAGTACTTTCTTTTATGTAAGAAGACTTTCTATAAATAAAGAGTAAAATAAAGACAGAATTATTACAATAAAGGAAGGAGATCAGGGTAGAGGAGAAGGGCAGGGAGAGGGGGAAAAAGAAACTGAAAATGATCAAGATATGTCTTATGTATGTACCAGCTTCCTAAAATTGATGTAACTACATATTGCAAATTTATGCTAATTTAAAAATTGATGCATTAGGACTGGCTCGGTAGTACAGGTCTGCAATCCTAGTGCTGTGGGAGGCTGAGAAAGGAAGATCACAAGTTTCAGTCCAGTGTGGGCATCTAGGGACATAGCTGAGTGTGAAGGCCCTGGCGTCAATCCCAGAAAACAAAACAAAACAAAACAAAGCACAGCAAAACAAATCAATGCTTGATGATCTCATAAATATGTAAATTAACCACTGCACCTGGCTGCCTGGCAGCATTGTCCTCTGCACCCCTCCACACATTTTCCGTTTGCTCTTTGCCTTCTTGTGACATCTACACTCCTTTGTTCTTCCAGATTTAAAAAAATTAGACAGGCATTTACGTATGTATATATGTAGCCCAGACTGGTCGCAAACTCCTCAAACTCTAAGTGATAGTCACACCTCAGCCTCCAGAATGCTGGGACTAGAGGCACATAGCTGCCCAGATTTTAGTCAGGTCTTTGATTTTTAGGGGTTAATTTTTCTGCAATACCCTGTATATTCTAGTTATTAGCCTTCTGTTCAAGGCATAGGTGGTGAAGATTTTTCCCCATTCCATCAGCTCTCTCTTCATTCTGTTGATAATTTCTTTTGCTGTGCAGAAACTCTTTAGTTTGATATAATCCCATTTGTTGATTCTGGGGTCTATTTCTTTTGTGTCAGATGTCTTATCAAGAAAGTCCTTGCCCATGCCCACAGCTTTCATATTTTTGCCCATTTTGTTTTCCAGAAGGTTCAGTGTTTTAGTTTTAATATCTGGGTCTTTGAGACACTTTAATTTGATTTTGGTACATGGCAACAGGTGTGTCTCTAGATTCATTCTTCTGCATGTGGATGTCCAATTCTCTCAGGACCGGTTTTGGACAGACTACCCTTTTCAGTGTATGTGACGCCTTTATCAAAGATCAGGTAGCTGAGGGTACTTGAATTTGTCTCTGCATCCTCAGTTCTCTTCCATTGGTCAACCTGTCTGTTTTTATGCTAATATCATACAGTTTTTATAACTGTTGCTTTGTAATATAACTTGATGCCTGTCACCTGCTTGTCTTGTTACTCAGGATTGCTTCGGCTATTCTAGGTCTCCTTTTGTTCCATATGAAAAATCAAAGACCCAATTAAAAAAGTGGACAACTGAAATGAATACACAGTTCTCACATGAGGAAGGGCAAAAGACCAGTGATTACATGAAAATATGTTCAACAATCACAGTTATTATAGAAATGCAAATCAAAACGTCACTAAGGTCTCATCTTACACAAAAAAAGAATGGCATAAATCAAGAACTTGAACAACAACCGATGCTGGTGAGGCTGTGGGGAAAAAAGAACCCTACACTGCTGGTGGGATCCTAAACTGGTACAACCACTAAGGAAAGCAGCATGAAAATTCCCCAAAAGGTTGAAAATAAATATTCCATTTGGTCCAGCAATCTCTTCTGGGTATCTTCCTAAAAGAATTAAAAGCAACATACAACAGAGATACACGCGCACTCCTGTTTATAGAAGCACAACTAACGATAGGTAAAATGTGAAAGACACCAAAATACATGTCAACAGACCAATGGATACAAAAAGTGTGGTACATGTATACAATAGAGTACTACTCTTTCATAAAGACAGATTTGAAGCTTTTATAATCAAATGAATGCAATTTGGGACAGCCTTACTCAGAGAAGTGAGTCAGACATAGAAGGTTAAATATCACATGGTTTCTCTAATATGAGAAACGCAGAATACAGTCCATTCTATAGAACTAAATGGGAATGATGATGAGAATCGTGGTGGGTGGGAAGAGCACAACAAAGCCAAAAACAAAGAGGGGAAGGGATTGTAATTTTGATGCAATATATATGTGAGCAAGATACTCAAGCTCAATGTTAACATTGTGCATCATATATATGCATATATGTATATATATGTTTGTGCATAATACATACATATATATATATATATATATATATATATATATATATATATATATGAAAAAATAAAGGCACAAGCACACACTTCTATGCCTGGCTCTTCCTTTTATGACATTAGTTCCCTCTTTCTTGTGAACCAGGTTTCATTTACATGCAGCTAAGAGTTGTATGTAGCAAAAAAGGATAGCGAAGCAAACTGACTTACTAGTATAATTTTCAAAATATACTATTTGGGTGTTTTTTAAAGTTGATGGCCTTTTTAACTATATAACAAAAATAGACATTTTAGTTGGAAAAAGATTTTTTTCAAATATCAAAAAATTGTATCTTCTTATGAAGGTCCCATTCTTTATTGATATCATAGTTATAGTAAATGTTTTGTGAATTTGTTTAGTTACAAGAGGCCCCCCATTGTTTTTTGCAGGAATACTTTAAAATAGAGTGGAGCAGTTGGGTACAGCACATAGATATAGTACTTGCTTAACATGTGAACTGCTCTGGGCTCAACTCTCAGCACTGTGAAAACAAGCAAGTAAATATTGAATGCAGCTTTATTTTAGAAAATATTCAGGAACTGGTTTTCCAGAATAAGCCAAACCAATCCTAATTTATAGCATTTCCCAATACCCATGGTGTAAACGTTCTCTAATGACGGCCGGTCTTAAGCTACTGTGTGTTGTTCCTGGAGGCAGCTGGGAAGAGATGGCCACAGTCTGCTCACTGGAACCATATGAGCTGGCTCCAGGAAAACATGAAAACGTTCTATAGTTTACTCTTTAGAGCAGGAGAATGCCAGTCATCTGCCAATAATCTTACAAATCCAAATCCCAAGAGGACTGAATTGAAAAGGTGAAGTGCTCAGAAAAAAAATGAATAAAAATAAAATTAAATCCAAGTAGGTTCAGTCCCACTAACTCAAAGTTATAGTTAATAAATTTTAGAAACAAAAGGGTAGAGGTGATATTGTTATCTTTTTCTAAGTACCTACCACATGCTAAGCACTAAATTATTATTTGCAAATTATCAGCCATATATGAGCACTGACTCATTTACTTAAGTTTTTAAGTTGAGATCGCTTAAATCATTTCTTAAAACTGTGCTTTATCCTAAGAAAATACATTCATTCACTTTAAGAAGTAGTAAACTGGGTATGTTTTCACATATGCATCTTAACAATTATATTGATGATAACCTTTAAAAAACAGACATTCATCAGATAGGACCCCAAATTACTTTACATATCACTTGACCCCTCTATAGAGGAATATGAATCATAATTTGCGAAACAAGACACCAAGTACATGTTGGAAAACATTATTATTGTTTATTTTTGGAGGCTGAGTATTGAAGGGCACCCTTTAATAGAACAAGCGGCAAACTCTCAGCACCACATACAGTTAAGTTGTCAAGAGACTTGGCTCTCAATTTTTCAAATAACTTTTGGGAAAAATTTATTTGACCTTTCTTTAAAGGTCGTGGCTTCTTGACAGCACCTGTCTTCTGGAATGCTGACCACATTTCTTAGATTTTTATAAAAGCATCTCTTGTGTTGAAGATGGAGGTGGAGGAACACATTTCATTAGGGCTGGGACTCAGGGAGGACTACAGAATTCAGTGCACACTGCTTGCACATCTGTTGGGTCATGTGCTATAGGCAGAGAGCACCAGATTGGAAAATGAGGCTTTCTGTGTTTCAACCTTAATCCTCAACACACTCTGGGTAATCACTGACCAGCCTCTCAACTCAGTACTGTCAAACCGGTTAGAGCAGGAGTCTGCCTCCAATAAGGGGGAAAATCAGGTTTCAGAAATGGAAGCTCTTAGGCCCCATCCTTCCCCCGAGCTGATCAATGTGCTTATTAGCAACATCAACACGTGGCGGGGGGTTTTCCTTAATTTATTGATTTTTAACCACACTCAAGAGAACCTGTCTACTGCAGATCTGGAAACGATGTTATGTTTTTAGGATCATTATTCTTTTCTCTTGTTTTACAGAGAACAGCAATATTCAAACACAAATCCAAATCAAAACCTACTTTCCTCAGGTGGTAAAGTGAATCAAAAGAAGAGTTGCTTCTAATTACCAGCTGTCTCTTGATTGCAGGGTTTTCTGCATTCATCCATGACTAGTGAATCCATAATTTATGAAGCTCTACACTGACTGCCACTTGCCTTAATAGCCTTCATTTTAGAAAGATGACGTCTGCAAGCCAAAGGATGCTTAACACAATGTTTAGTGATGTTGCTGAGCTTTGATCAATTATTCCTCAAGTGAGCCCTTGTGGAAAAGAAAGTAATTTCCTAATTCATCTCTGCTTCTCCTTTAGGCTGATCTACCCTAGCTTGTTTCTCCCACAGAAACAGTGCAAGTCTGGGAAGTGCAGGAACATACCCTTGTGCTGAGTTTGAGTTCCCCGAGGAAGCCAGACAATTCAGGGTTTTCTCAGATTTTCAAGTCTGTGGTGAGGGTCCTCTATTACCGCACATGTTATGCTCAATGATCAGGACTACGACCTCAGCAGCAAATACATGAACTCCCAGTTTCTCATGAGAGTCTTGGGCAAGGGTACATCAGGAAGCAGATTCTTGCTTCTGGCAATCTGAGCACAGGTGTAGAGCAGGGGACAGTCACAGTTTCCATAGAACAGGCTTGACTTGAGAGGCATAGATGCCCACTGTGCCGAAGGCACCTCCAAGTTAAAGACTTCTGAGCGAAGCAAATTTACTTCAATTATCATCTAATAAAAGGCACAGATTCTCAAAATTCTGACTTAAAATCCCCTTGGAGAAAACAGCCAGTCTGTGTTGCAAAAAGCCGGCAGTCCCTTGTGACCTGGATTAGACCTGGAATTACTAACTATTTTTTTGTCATATTAGGCAATTCACTTTACTGTTCTGAGTATCAGTTTTCTAAGAGAAAAATGAGCCCCTTTTAAGGCTCCTTTTAGCTCTAAGCTTCTGTGCTCCATTATACACGTGTCCTTCCAGAAACCCACACAGTCCAGTGAAGAGCTAATGTACATTGCTAACATAGTGTCCAAAATTGTGTTGTTGTGGAAGTACTGGTGATCAAAGGCCAGGACCTTGAACTGAGCTACATCTATAGCTCATTTTTACTTCTGATTTTGAGACACAGCCATGTTAACTCACCAAATTTTACCAGTTGACCAGTATTGTGGTTTGGATCTGAAATTTCCCCTAAAAGTCTCATGCATTTGAATGACATGGATTATCTATAGAACCATGGGATATTAGAAGATAGGGGCCGGGTATGGATGGGGTGGATTATGGGCATGTGTGGGTTATAAATTTGTAGTGGAAGACAGGCATGTGGTAGATTATAGATTGCAGGCATGTGGTACAATAGAGGTTTAAACCTGGAATGGGCAGAACCCTGAGGTAGGACCCAAAAGGTTTGGATCACTGGGGCAGGACCTGCTCCTTCCTCCCTTCCTTCTGGGACTTGGCTTCCTGTTAGCAATGCTGTGAGGAGCTGCCTCCACCTCTGCCTCCACCATGTGCTTCCACTGTTGCTGACCACCCATGAATGGACTGTGACCTTCTGAAACTGTGAGCTAAATTTAATCTTTCCCTTCTAAATAATTTATGTCAGGCATTGAGTCATAATGAGAAAAACATAACAGACACTCAAGCTGACTTTAAACTTGCAATCCTTCTTCCTCAGTCTCCCAGAATGCAAGGCCTGCACCAGGTCTAACTCCCAGGAATTTAGGATATCCATAAAACAAAAAGTTTCTAGAGTCTGATTTGCCCCCAAGGTATTTTTGGCATTGTCTTTTATTTTCTCTTCTGGACATAGAATCTACTGACTGAGGATGTCATCCACGGGTCATGTCTTAATTCCTTTCAGCTTGGTTTTACCAGTGGAAAATGGAAGGCATATATTGGCATAGAAAGAATCTAATAAGCTTTTTAGATCAAGAGGGTATTAGATTCAAATTCCAGCTCAAAACACTTCCTATCTGAGCAATTTTAGACAATTACTCAAGGTATCCTCTTCTGTAGAGATACATACATAACACAGAATTCTTCAGATGATTCCATGCCCACCACATCTCAGAGGCACTTAATGGCTCACCCATTCAGAACTCCACGGCTCTCCATCTTTCTAGATTCCCACAACCACATGGATCTTACATGATAGAGTTTCAGTTTCTCTACCTTTTCATTTTAATTATTTTCTTTTACTCCACTTAAGTTACCCACTACCGTCACTCTGACTACGAAACTTGACAGTCCTAAATGCATTATACCCACAGAGTGACTTCAGTACTCCACCGCTGCCCCTTCCTCTTATCCTCTCCCTCCCTTATTCTATCATCTCGACTCCAACAACTCTGCAGCCTCACCAGGTCTTAGTCCGGATGTACTTTCACTGTCAGATGCTTACTGTGTGCATTTCTCTTCCTTCTCAGGCTACAGGCCCATGGCCTGCCCTGTAACCACCTCTTGCGTGTGTGCAAACCTTGTAAGTCCTGTCCCAGTGATTCACTCATATGGAAAACACACAGTCTTAATTAAATCTAGCTCTCAACCTCTTCAAGACCTTCACTTGAGCAGTTAGCTGTCGCTGGACTACGACACACAACTGTGTTGCCTGGTTCTAACTTTCCTTTTATGATCAGAAACTTCCATTACACACCCAGTGGCACCCAGTCATCTTACTAAGCTTTCCCAGTAGAACAGTTTTCTCACTCTCCTGTATGACCACTGTGCCTTATTGCCCTCAAATCTTGTATTCTCCTCTCCACCTGCTTCCTACTCAGTGGACTCACTGGGAACCCTCAAGACGGACACACTTCGTAATCTTTATCTCCCGCATGTCCCATAAATGATTGAAGAAGAAGGGCCAGACTACTTTGCTTCTGGGCGTCATCTCCTTCCGCCTGCTCCCAGGCTTCATTCTTTAGCTACTGCCCCTTGACAACCCTAAGCGCATTATCCCTGCAGAGTGATTCGGTACCCTATATCTGAATCTTCCTCTGATCCTCTCCCCTCTTATTCTGCTATCTCCACCCCAAGGACTCTGCAGCCTAACCAGGACTTAGTCCGGGGTCCTGAGGATGTGCTTTCACCATCAGAGGCTTACTGTTTGCACTTCTCTGCCTTCTCAGGTTACATCCTAAGTGGCTAAGACTGTGATGTACATTTCCAGCTGTTGCAGTCCCAGCCCTGCCCAAACTAAGCCCACTATCGGGATGAAAAGAGCAGCTACCTGAACTGTTGCAGTTTTCCTTCACAACAGATTCTTCTCCTAGAGTTTCTTGGCCCTCA
Source organism: Ctenodactylus gundi (assembly GCA_004027205.1). NCBI lineage: Eukaryota > Metazoa > Chordata > Mammalia > Rodentia > Ctenodactylidae > Ctenodactylus > Ctenodactylus gundi. Next base: position 129,978 of record PVKB01002121.1, read on the forward strand.
ACACCTTAAATTTAAAAAAAAAAAATTGTTTATAAACAATATCATTTAAAAGATCTGTGTAAGATTACAGTGGTACTAGGATGCCCTACCACCTGGCGACAACCACATAGGCTAAAATCCGAGTTTAAGCCTACGCTAACCAGCTCCAAAGGTGAGATAGTGAAACGGCATATGTAACTAGGTTGTGCTTGCCTTCTGTAGTCAGGCTTTGCTTACACAAAGGTCTAAGTTTAAGGGAGCTGAAGTTTATCTGAACGCTGGCTTTTCATAAGACCCTTTCAACAATCTATTTGATACTTATGATAAATCTAACTTTAAAATGTAATATTACTTTTGATAAAAATACTTGTGTTGTCTCATGGGGTTTTGAATATATAATAAAATAATAATAGTTAATTAACAAGTTAAGGTTTTCTCTGGGATCTGTTTCAAGGTCCTTTCTGTTTGTAGAAGTTGTGGTTCTGTGGTTTTGCATGTGACATGTCTCATTTAAAAAAATAAGTAACTTGATATAAAACAATATGCCATAAAAGTAAAATATGTCATAAAAGTAAAAACAGCTACCTTACAACGATCGGACTGATAAAAGCCAAGGAAGACAACTGTGTTTATTGGTAAAATGGAAGTCAATTCTTAATAGTGTATTGAAAGGTTTACAATTCTGTTAGGCACCCAAAAGTCTAAAGAGGTACCCAAGCTGTGATTGATCATCTTAGATTAGTACTTTAATACCTATGTTGACCATAAAAGAGAAGTAAATGAGGATTTTTTTTTTAAAAGAGATTTTATATGATAAGGTTTTTTCCTCACATGAAAAAATAGAAGAAAAGGACAAATAGACTGCCTAAATAAGTTGTAAAAATGTTTGTGTAGGTCATAAAATAAGTGGGCCTTATTTTTGCCTCAACTGATAGTCTCCAACTCTTAAACCCACCTGGAAGGTTCTGCTACCTTGCCCTTCTATATTGTAACATATCGATGTCCTTCAACCAAATTGTTTATAATGAGCATATCAATGATTAATCTCATCAGAAGTTTAGCTGGGGCTGTTCTATGTTTTTTGTCATTCACAGCTCTGAAAACCAAGCTTGTCAATGGACTCCAGGTAAACTGAGCCCAAGAAATATTTCCTTTAAGCTTCTTTGTTGTTTCAATGTGGCCACAGAGACTAAGACACTGACTCTAAATCAAAAGTTCTTCTCCAGTGTGAGAGACCAACAACTGAGACAGCATCTTGACAACGAGGAATAATAAAGCATTGGCTGATCTGTAATGCCTTCAGTGAAATTTCTCTTCAAGCCAAGAGGGGATACATGAGAGCTATCAAAACCAAAATAAACTTATTTGTGTCAGCCTTACCAAAAAGTAAGGCCAAGGGCGAGAGGGATGGCACAGCAGCTAAAGCGCTTACCTTGCAAGTGTAAGATCATGAGTTTGATTCTCCAGCACCATATGTAAATGGACATAGTGGCATATACCTGTTAATTCCAGCACTCAGGAGGCTGGAGGTTGAGGCAGGAGAATTGTGGTGAGTCCAAGGCCAGCCTGGGCTACATACCAAGTTCAGGACCACCCTGGGCTGCTATAGACTGAGATTCTGTCTCAAAAAAGAAAAAAGAAATACATATATATATATATATATATATATATATATAGCCAAAAGATTGTAAGGAATGATTCTTATATGTAAGGCACTTATGGTTTGGATCTAGAATGTTCCCCAAAAGCCTCGTGTACTGTATTTAGATGTTGCGGAATATCTATGGAATCATATGCTGTTAAGAGATGGGGCCTCTTCAAAAGGGGAAGATCACCGGGGCTTGACCCACAAGGAGTGGATCACTGGGGCATTATCTAGATGGGGCAGAGGATTGGTCCTAGAAGGAATGGATCACTGGGACAGGACCTGGCAGGATATATGTTCACTCTACCCTCCTCACTCACTTGGCTTCCTGTCCATCATGCTTTCAACAACTCTCCTTCCCCATGTGCTTCCACTGTTGCCAGCCATCCATGAGTGAACCAAGACCTTCCTTCTGTAACTGTGAGCTAATATAAGTCATTCCTCCCATAAGTTGTGGGTGTTGGGTATTCTGTCACAACAATAAAAAAAAATAACTAAGACAAGAGCTTAATGTTAGCTATCCCAGAGGACTCTGCCTGTTTCTCTGGCCTAAATCAATAGAGTTACATGAACTATTACCTTCATCTCACTCTTGAGGGTTTAGGAATCACCACTGACATAGGTACTATAGGAAGCAGATTAGTCTCTTCCATTCCTTATTATCAAAAACTATCCCTGACCCAGCAGACAGCCTAGAGGAAGTATCTCTGGGCATGGTCGTCCTTCAAAATCAAATCAACTCCTTGGTAGCAGTGGTATCACAAAGCCAGAGGTGCCTTGATCTCTTAACTGCCTATACATGTCCCTAGATGAAGAGTGCTACTTGTATGTCAATCAGTCTAAAATAGTGAGGAACACACCTAAATGGTTGACTGATAAGGTTTCCAAAATTTGATAAAAATTGTCTGAGTCATGGAGTTCTTGCTCAATATGACCGTTGAAGGAATTATGTCAACTTGAAGGGATCAGGAACCACAACTGGATTAGGATTTGTGAACTGTGCTTAGATTAGGAATCAAGAAACGGCTTGGATTACAGTGTGAGTGATTTGGGGGCTGGTCAATGAGATAGGAGCACCCACCCAAATGTGGGAGGGCCAACTGGAACCAAGGGTATAAAATGAAGGAAGAGGGAAGATGGTGACAGCTTCTTCCTCTGGGAAAGTTCTCACCTTCGCAATTGTCTACGGACACTGACTTACTACACATTGCAGATCTTCAGCACAGATTTGCTTCAGTCTTGACTTGTGCCTGTCTGCCCATTGCTGCTCTTCAGTCGCCAATCTTTGGGCTTTGGTCTTCGCCCAAGATCTGTAGCAGACTCTCACCTCACAGGTTGATCTGCAGTCTCAGACAGATCTACTTCACAGTGAAGCAGCCGTCTTGGACTATCTCTATCCTTGTGTTTGTAAACCTTCCTAATAGATCCTTTTTGTGATAAAATCTGTAAATTCTGTCTTTGAAAGAACCCAAACTAATATGCTCAAAGATCTGGACTTGAGCATCCTGGCTACGCCTCTTGACCAGATCCTTAGCTATGTATCTATTGGCTTTGCTATTTGGACCGTGTCTTCTAAGTTGCCTGTCACACTTTATTTCCAATAGAATAAAAGCTATTGAGATGCATATGGTATTTCAAATGGAATATCACATAATTTCTTCCTTCTATCAAGGCTCACTCAACCTTCCTCCAGGACAGGACCATCTCTAGTACCCCGCAACACCCATCTTGTCAGCACAGAGCAGCTAGGTGATTCGACGTCCCTTTTCCCATAGCAATGGGATGATCTTCTTATGGGGGCTGGGGGGATTAGCAGCTAGACAAGAAAATGTATAGGCAGGCTAAGATAGGGAAGGAGAAATGGTCAAGGAAAATGGAAGTATCCAGGGGAAGAGTCAAGGCCTTCCCATGGCTGGCCACAGACTTAAGGGAAGCTAGTGTGGAAGAGTCAAAATCCTTCTAGTACACCTGTCTGCCTCAGATAAACAGACAGCCAAATTCACAAACATTAAAAAGTAACAAGGGGCGGAGAGAACCATACAAAAGAGACCCTTTCTCAATGAAAAGCAAAACCCTGAAAGTAACCAGCAGTTTTTACTACCTGGAGCTGCTTGAGAGCTCTTTTGTTTCTGTGCCTTAAAAAAAAAAAAAAAAAAAAAAAACAACTTTATTTTTTCTCTATCATTCTTTCATTGGACTCCGTCTACTTTGTTCTCAATCAGCTGAGTGTCTGAAGCTAGGGGACTGATGAGGGTGACCTAAACCACCCAAATCAGGGTCTAAAACAGTGTGATGGTGGCAGAGAAGGGACTGCTGCAGGCAGAGCTTTAGAGCAGGGAACAGTATGGTGAGGTGAGGTTAGGAAAGTAAACATGGCATGAAAAAGCTGCCCTGGGACAAAGTGTAAGTGAATTCACCTGAGAGAATCATCTCAAAAGGACAGGAGTTCTCGAAAATTTTTGTTCGAAGACACAAAACCAAGCCCTTTATTTTCCCACTTTACTTTTTAGGTCAGGGATAGGGATGTCTTAGTTACTATTTATTTATTGCCTATGGCCCAATATCTGACATCCACAAATTAAGGGAGAAAAAAAAGAGTAGACATTAGCTCACAGTTTTAGGCTGTCTCCATCCATTCATGGAAGGGTCGTGTGATGGCTTACCTAGAGAAAAGCTGTTCACTGCATGGCAAAAAAGACACTGAAGGACAGAGCTAATGAGGGAGTTAGGTCTTTTCAGATCACGCCCCATTGATTCCTTCCTCCCAGCCAGGCCCAAACCCAGCAGCACAGAATGTCAAAGGATTAACAACTGTAATTGAGAGCTGAAGAAATAGCTCTGCAGTTAAATGCTTGCCTAGCAAGCTCAAAGCCCCGAGCTGATTCTCTAGCACCACATAAACCAGGTGTAGTGGCACATACCTGTAATCCCGGCACCATTTGAGAAGCTGAGGCAGGGGGACTGCTGTGAGTCCAAGGCTACCCTGGGCCACATAGTGAGTTCAGGAGCAGCCTGGACTACAGAGCAAGACCCTGTCTCAAAAACAAAACAAAACAAACAAACAAACAAAAAAAAAAACAATTAAATCACCTTCCAAACATGGCTTTTGTTTTGAGCCACACTCCAGATCCAAATCATAATATAATATTGTGCCCTGACCCCAAAATACTCCTTATGCAAAATACATTTAGTCTTTTTCTAAGAGTTGCTAAATTCTTCACAGTTCTAGCACTGCTAAAAAGTACAAGTTCAAAGTTTCCTCTGAAACTCAAGGTAAACTCTTAGTTGTGAGCTCATGGGAAAGGCTAAAAAGAGGTAAGCTCTTCTTATGTACAATGATATAGGGTAAACATTCCTATTCCAAAAGGAAGAAACAGAAGCTAACCAGATCTAGGTGTAGTCAGGGAGTGACTCCTGGAGTTATTCCCTACCAGGTTACTTCTCAGAGATCTTCCCCTTTCAATTACCCCTTCCCCCAGCAGCACAGGAAGTCAATAGATTAACACCTGTGATTGAATTACTTTCCAAATACAAGGCTTTTGGGGACATTCCAGACCCGAACTATAAAAAGAGACATGAAAGTGTATTATATTATTACTTTACTTACAATGTATTTAAAGTAATACATTGGAGATTTTGTTAAATATATATAGATTGATTCTGCTTTAGGGAATGCTCTATTTTAAAATTAAACTGCAGTGTTCTGGATGTCAAAAGCATGATTCTTTCATTCTTTCAAAAAAACACATGTAAGTCAATGGAATTTACAAGGTACTGTGTAGAAAACACAATTTTATAGGAAGCAGTCTTTGCCACAAGGAATCTGAAATCATTAGGGGAAGATAAGGTAGGATCATAAATACCTACAGTATAGTAAGGCTCTTAAGAGAGCTAACCATAGAATACTGCCATAGTTCATGAGAGAGCTCTCCCCGAAAGCCGGCAAAGACTTGCGACACATAGCACCGGAGCCGAATACCAGAGAATTCCACATGGATGAAACGGAAGGGACAACATTCCTGGCATGGGAAAAGCATAACATGAAGACAAAAAACTTCAGAGTATATTTGAGGAAAGTCAAGAGCAAGTCTGGATGAGGACTGAAGGTAGTTTCAAGAGATTCAAGAAAATATAGCTTAATAGTAGCTGGTTAAGGACGATACTGTACTAGGTGAGATTGTGGCAAGCAAAGCACTCATGGAGACATAGAATTGAAGCTGCACACTGAAATTCTGGCTCTATTAGACACTGTTTGTCCTTAGAAACTCAGAATCCTTCACATCCTTTGTGTCGTATCTGTCATCTTTCTCCCAAAGACAATGATGTAGATCTGGTTCTCTGCTCAGAGGCCATGAGTGTCACTTTACTCCTTTACTTGCAGGATCAAGGTGCTAGAAGTTCCCTGAAGTTGATATCCTTTCCTGTCCCTCCTTGGGAGATTACAAAAGCTCAGCTTCCCGGTCTCAGGGAAGGATAACTCTATCCTCTTTGGGATCAGGCTGTATGTACTATGAGACTTAGCCTGAAAACAGGGCCTGCCAGGTTTGTCTTCTTCCTCTCCCTGTCTTACTTGCTCTACTTCCTAATGTGGTTTCTCTGGAGAAATTTCCTTAGTAAACCACTCAGACATGATTCTTCCCTCAAGCTCCACTTCTGGGAAGCTGGATCTAATGTACTGGCCAAGGGCTATCATTATTTCCCCAGCTAGGTGCAGGAAGGCCACAAAAGTACGGAAGCCCATTTACACTAAAAGGACAAATCTAGAAACAGCTGTAGTGGAAGAGCAAGATAATAGCCAAATTTCAAGGACTAAAAAGGAATAGATGTCATGGATAATTTGTCATTCTTCTTGGAAGTCAAATACATTTTGAGAGTCGTTATGTTTGAAGTATTTCCTACTTTGTGCATATTGCCACATCTTAGGAGAAATTTTAAAAAAATTGACATTTCAGGCTTCTCTTGCAGATGGAATGCAAAAAATGCAATGCACGCAGTGTCGATCAGACACACCCATACTAACCATCTGTTCAGAAATGAAAGACTTGGGAGACAGTCTTCTTGGTACAGTCCTTTCATTATCTTTGCTCAGCAGGTGGCAGCCCCAGTTCTGGCTTTGGGAGGAGCAGCAGTTGGGAGGTTCGGTATGAGAATACTGGAGATCGTTCCCTTCAGTTTTCCAGGGGAAAGTACAGTAGTTACCCCAGTGATAGAAATCGTTTCTCTTCAGGACAGTTTGGGTATTGTTTCTAGAAAGTCAACACCAGCAACTCTAGTACACCAGCTTTTCCAACAAACGTCTTCTTAACCAATTCTTTTTCTGAATACATGAAGCCAACCTCAATTGATCGTGTAGCTGAGACAGTGGAAAATGAGAATGGGGGCCATGGTAGTCAACCTGTCTAAAGGTATCGAAGGAAGTCAAGCAGTCTGCTGTGGTCGCCAACCTCTAAGATGGCCCCAGTGAGCACTGACTTTCAAGGTCTGTATACTTCAGTTGTCCCCTTCCACATTGAGTCAGGGCTGGTGCGTGTGATCAAAAGAATACAGAAGAAATAGCACTGTGTGATTCCAGGGGCTAGTTTAAAAAGGCATCGCAGCTTCTCAAATGGTTCCTTGAGTCCCACTCTGGGGAATGCCAGCCACCATGCTGTGAGAACACCCAAGCCGCACGTTGGAGACGCCCATACACAGGAATACCCACTTGTCAGCACCAATTTACAGTTAGATGAGTCATCCATCTTGGCGGAAGCTTCCCCTTCCGACACACCTTCAGGTATCACAGTCCCTGACAGCCTCTGACTGCAGCCTTGTGACAGGCTTCAGGCCAGAACTGCCCAACTGAACCATTACTGGGTGCTTTACTCATAGAAGTCAGGAGGAAAAATGAACGTGGTTGTTTTGTCAGCCATTAAAATAGTGTACTAAGAAGTGGCCCATAACTAAAATAAGGTTCTCAAGTTTGAGCACTTTCTGTAGGGCAGGGGAGAACTGAACCTGCTCACAGTGACAAGGAAGATTGCTGAGCAAGGTGCAAGAGAACCAAGTAGTGTTCAGAGAGGGAAGGGGGGAGAGAAGGGGAGGGAGGGAAAGGACAAAGCAATAAGGAAGGATGGAAAGGACAGAAAGAAGGAGAGAGGAATATGATCAATTTTACAGGGTAGCCTTGGCAGGAAGGAGGAGCTTCTTTCCTTAAGACAGCTTTGAGGAGATAGCTGGGACCTAGGGTGCACACGAAGGAGAAAGGAGAAAGCTGTTTGAAATTTTCATCATCTTCTTCTTCTTTTTTGGGAGACAGGGTCTCACTTTGTGGCCCACAGTGGACCTGAACTCACTGTGAAGCCCAGGCTGGCCTTGGACTGAAGGCAATCCTCCTGCCTCAGCCTACTAAGTGCTGGGATCACATGCGTGCACCACCAAGCACGGCTTATGTGGTGGTGGGGAATCGAACTCCAGTACTTAGCGCTTGGCTTAGCCATTCCTCCAGTCCCTAAATCTTCATCTTCTTTACAAAGTAGGAGTCAAGCAAGAATACTACAAACACTGAGGGGTCTTTGATTTGGTGGGTGTACTTTTTAAGTTTACATTTTATAGATGAAGAAACAGACAAACCGAGGAGGTAGGTATATTTCCGTCAGGTACCAGAGGACAAGGCTCCAACACTTTCTATACCCTTTGAGGGTTTGCTTCAAAACAATTGCTATCTGAAATTTAAAAAGTGAGTCAATATAAGATGAGTCAAATGGAAAAAAGTATTTCAGAAAACTATAAAACTCAACCATCACAATTCCAACCACAAAAATAGCCGCAAAGATAAACAGACTTTTTTCTAGCTGTTTAAGTTGGCATTTTAATGTTCCCAAACAGATATGTAAAGAAACACTCAGAGGGTAGCCATTGTTTTGCATAGCAAAATATTATGAAACTTCAGATGTAATTTCACAAAGTGATGCATTCCGTGGGGGGGTGGGTAAAGCTAGCTGAGTCATTCCTAGGGTAGCTGGAGAAGGCTGCTCTATTAATACCTAAGTCTCTGCATGAATATAACGAAGGATACAGGATTACCTGCCAGTTCTGGGGCTGGGAAGACTATTTATTCTGCAAGAGGCCAAAGGCAGAAAGTAGAAACAAAAGCAAAATGTGGCTTCTAAAATCTATGCTAGCCTGGCCAGGGGCTTTATGGCTATGATAATTAAATTCATGATAGTAAAGCAAGGATTGACAGCTCAGTGCGGCAGTCTGCTCTCTTTCTTTAGAAGATATCCTGTCTCAGGTGCTGCCACTTTCTGAAATGAGTGAGGGCAAGGAGGGGAAGGGAAGTAAAGGTATCAAGTTGCAACTAATACTTATTATTAATTTTTCAATGTGAACGTGCCAGTTCCTCAAGCTGAATGTTGTTATTATATATTACATATACTAAAAAAAATAATAATTATGGGGGGAAAAGAAATCCATAAAGTCTGACTCTACCTGCACCGATGACTTGTTACTTCACTTGCACTTCCCTCCAACCACCTTCCTCCTTGCTCCAACCACTTTGCTTCTTTATCTCACGAAAACTAAACCCTATCCTTGAGGCAGCGGATTTGGGACAGGCTCTCCCATCGTTATAGTAGGTCACCTTCAAATAAATCCTTTATCTTTTGCAAAACTTAACATCTCAGAGACTGTGGACAAAATGAGCCTGATCTGGTAACATACACAAAAATGTGAATCATAAAACTTTTATAAGGGTTAAAAAAAGAGAAAACCATATGAGAATATTTAAATAAAATATGGTTTTGTCACATAAGACTATAAGGTCATTAAGAAATATTTTTGAAAAAATTTTAGAGGCATGAAAATTGCAGTATGCAAAAATGTAAAAAATACAAACTACATATACTTCAATATCCCAGTTATGTAAAATAAAGAATACTACAGTAAATAGAGAATGTAATGCTTGTATATACAAAATATGTACCACATATTACACAGCAACTATCTAAACATGAGAACATTTTTAAATTATAGAAAATTATTTAGTTACAGTAAAAAGTAATTGATTCAGGAAAAATATTCACTATGTGACACCATGTGCCTGCATCTAATACCATGCTTATAATATTTTGAAGTATTCTGAAAGACATAAAATATAGAGACATATTAAAAAATTTACAATGCGGTTCATAATATAATACCAGTTAAATTACTTCAAAGGAAATAAAATATTTTTAAAGGCAAATGTATGATGGAACTTTTAAATATATGGAAATATTTACTCTTTTCAAAATATCAATATTGATCTTTATAAGATTAATCACCTGTATTAGTCCATTCTCCATTGCTGTAACAAAATATCTGAGGCTGGGGACTTTGTTTTAAAAAAGGTTTATTCTGCTCAATTTTGAACACTGAAAGTCTATCATCATGTGGCCCATTTGTTTGGCCTCTAGTGAAGGCCTAATAGCAGGTGATATCATGGTAGGCATGTATTCAAGAAGGATCACATGGGGATACAGGAAGTCAGAGATAGCAGAGTAGCCAATCTTGCTCTTTTACAACAACCCACAATCCCTTTCAAGGGCACAGTGTCAGTAATCTAATGACCTGCACTAAGCACCACCTCTTAACCCTCCACCATCCCAGCATGGCCACGTTGAACAACAAGCCTCCAACACACGATCCCTCAGGGGACCAACCACATCCAAGCCACAGCATAACCTGCGCAAGAAGTTTGGGTAAGATTGGAGTGGGCATAGTTTTGAACCTTAAGAAAGTAAGATAGAGCAGAGACAGGGGAGTAGACTGGGAGAGGGCACAAGTGGGAAACATTTTCCGCCATTGTGTTTTTGAACTTTTATTTTTTTTCTATTACTTTCTCATTTCATTGGTTTTGGTTGAAGAGCTTCATTTGAGAGGTTTATTCTAGAAAACCTAAGCTGGAAACTAAAACAAAACAAAGAATCAAAACCCCAAAACATTCAAGTAGAACTTTTCTTTTAGAAGATTCTACAGAAACATAACACATGACTATTTCTGAGTCATAAATCCCAATGTCTATCCTATTCACATTCATTTTTGCCTTCAATAAGTAATTAAATGAACAGCAAAGGATCAAACTATTAGAAGTAGCTCTGGATTCCAGAGATGCTATAAACCTGAGACAGCATTCTTGTGGGATATTTCCTTATAAATTTTCATCTTAAAATTTCTTTAAAAAGAGAGGAAATGGTAGGAAATTAATAAGCAGTGTAGTATATTACACCAATTATTTTTGAAAAGAGTATATTTGGACTTACTTAAGTCTCTATGAACAGAAAACATCAATTTCACAGGTGTACAAATTGAGTCCTCATATGAAAATTCTGAATATCCTCAGGTTTTGCAAGTCTTCACACTGACAGAAACTTTTGAGTAAATTTATGGCTAGTGTCCCTTTTTTCTTTTTAAAAGAAATGTTTCTATAAATTCTGCCAGAATGTTATGAATAAGTCTGTAAATCACTTCACTGTCTTCAGTAACGGGACTTTTATTTCAGGAAACCATGCCAAAAAACCTACAGTCTTTTACTGATATTGAATCTTTTATAATATTTAAAACATTTCCACCTCAATAAGATTAATTTTGGTACTGACTGAAACTATTTTATGATAGTTTTTGTTGAGAGGAAGATAAAGAGAAATCAGTGGTGTTAAATCTGATGGCTTTTTAAAAAGTTCATTAGTCAAAAGCAGAGGAAAAGCTATAATCAGTAGAAAATAAGTATAACAACATTTGCAAAATCAGTGTGGCTGTGAAGTTCAGACTCGATCTGTAACTGTGGTTGGTACACTCAGTTCTAACAGATGAATAACACTGAGACCTTCATTCTGGTTGGTTATTTTTTTTCCAGTATTGTGTTAAGGATGTTTGACAAAATGCAGAGAAACCTCTATGAATGTTCCGTTCTTCTCCTCCCCAATTACATCCAAATAGTCTCACAGGAAATGTAGAACTTTATAGCTAACTTCTCTGAAATTTCAAGAGCAAGTATGTTCTTAAGTGTATGTGTTGTGCAAAGGCAAATTTGAATGCAGTACTCCCTCAATATCCTCAGGAGAATTGGTCCCATTACCTCTACAAAATTCAGGTATTCCAGTTTGCGTATAAAATAGTGAATTTTACATATTTATTTGCATATAACCCTTGTATATTCTTCCTATTCTTTAAATCATCTCTATATTTCTTTTAATGTCTAATGCAATGAAAGTGCTATGTAAATAGTTGCTATTCTGTATTATGTACAGAATGATAGCAAAAAATTTTTGGACTTATTCAATACTCATACAAACCCCAACCCCCAGATATTTTGTTTTGCATTTGGTTGAATTGGTGGATGTGGAACCTTCTGCGATGAAGGGCCAACTGTACACCAGCAAAATAAACAAAACTTTCACTACTTAGAGGAAGCTCTGTGTGTATTTAGTTCTAGACCTTAAATTTTATAAATAATAGGAAATATTGCTCATATTTTGTTTCAGATAGTTTCAGAACCTAAATGGGCCAAGTATAAAACAAATCAGGCTCAGGGCAAAAAAACCAAACCTGTAATGCCAGATGTTTATAGCGTCCTCAGGCCTTTCAGGCACTGGTCAATGATTTTTAAGTATTTATTTATATGTTTCTTGATTTTACAAATGATTTAGTACATTCAATAGTCTAGGATCCAACAAATAATATTTAGAAAGAAACCACAAAAGAGGGAAGGTGAGGGTGGAGAAGTAGGACAGGTAAAAATCCATGCCATGGTACCTTGCCCTGGAATCATGCCCTCCTGCTCTGAAAGGCCAAGCAGATAATGCAAAGGCCCTAGCCCTTAAAGCTAGGCCCTGTGAAAGGGCTGGGAGACTGGGGCAGTCATGGGAGAAGGGATCGGAGAGGTGCTGTGCATTACAGCTCAGCAGGAAGTACACAACGTGCATTTGTCATTTTGTTTGTAAATATTCAACTCTGCTATGGAAAAACCACAAAGCAAGTGTGAGATATGAAACTTTCCTGATGCATTAGGCATAGACAGGAAGTTAGGAGCCTATTAGGTCAAGAAGACAGCAAATATTCATGATGTACTTTATGCTGTACCCAGGAGGGCTACGAAATACTTGATATTCATGAAGTCTCGGCACCTATTATTGAGGCCCATCTGGCTTTACAATATTCAGCCCAAGAAACTGACACAAAGCACACCCACACTTGCTAATCAGATTTATTGACAAGACATAGCTACGTTGCTCCTTTGTATTTGCTTGGGCTACTTTGCTGTGATCCCCAGAGGCCTCAAGCCCTTTTGTTCTTGGTCTGGCATCTGTTCCCAGGTGCCCTCCTCCTCTTCCATACCTGCATCATTCTAGGTGTGTACGTAGGTCCCTTCCCTCTTCATGGCTATCCATCTCCACCTGGACATCATCTAGATGCTCCATGGGCACCTTGGTCTTCATAACGATGAGACTGACCTCAGCTTCTCTCCCTACACTTTCTATTCACCTGTACTTCAGCCTCCATTGCAGAAATACCAGCGAAGCCACTCGAAACAAATGCTCAGTCACCCAGACTCTGTCCTTTTCCTCTGGTACCAAGTCCTGTGATTTCTCCCTTTTCAAATATCTCATTATTTCTCTCTACCCACCAATTGCAAGGCTTTTGGCACTGACTTGCCCTGGACATCCAAGGCTCTCCAAAGTAAAACCCACATTCTGCATCCAATGTTTACCTGTGTTTGCCTCTCTATTCTTATCCCAATTCTGGGCACAGTGGAAAAGGCCTTTTGCTTCTTCATGGTTAGCTCCCGTCATATCATCTCGTTGGCTCTGATTAGTTACAGATGCATGAGAGTCACTGTCTTTTTCATATTCAAGATTATATCCTTGCTGTGTTCCAATGCATGCCCTCCTTTCTCATCCTTTACAGCTCCACAACCCACCAACCCACTATCTGTCATGTTAATCTGCTTATTCTTAATTTTTCAAATGTTTCACTTAATCTTTTTTGAAAGCTTGAATGTGTCAACTTCACCAAAAAACTTTCCTGAAATGTTAGCCTTCCTTTTACCTTCCTCCTCCATCCCTCACTCTAATATGAATTCTGTTCTCCTTGACCAATTCCGCAGTCAAGTGAAATATCTCTGTCAATCTGCTGCCATGGATCAGGCTTCTAGAGGAAAGAGATGGCATACTCAAATTAAGACGACTGAAGGGAAGTCAGAGAGCTGCAAGTGAACCGTGAGAGATGGATAGGTGCCCAGCTTACTGCCAGTGGAACTGGTACCCACTCTTGGCTTGAAGAGACAAGAAGGGAGTAGAAACAGGAACCTGTGCAGAAGGGGCTACCCATGAGGGCTAGGGCCTTTGTCTGAGAGTGGACAAGCTACTTTGCAGGGAGGAAGCAGAGGAAAAATTTCTTGGCTTTTCCCCCTCCTTTCTCCTTCATCTCAACCCACAGTTTTCCATTGGCCAAGCCTACCAGTAACCAGAAGACAAGAAAGGAATTAACATAATCTTACAGCTGAGCCCTCGTATCTGTGAGGGCAGAGAAGGATAGGGTAGGTATAGAGAGTCAAACCAGACATGCATATTCACAGGTCTCTCTGTGCAGGCTAAGCAAGTTACCTGAGCACATAGAATGTTTCTTTTTTGCCTTCATTCCTAGCATGTGACACACTAGATCCTCAAGAAATGCTCATGAGTTGAATTAGAGAATATGACAAAGTGGGCATTACTAGGAGGACTGTCCTAGCTGTGCTTAAAGCATGATTTCTGTATTGTAAGACAAAATAGGGAACAGAAAGAATCTAGAATTTTAATTGTCAGATAAAAGAAAATATCACTTGGCCAAAAGACAGAAGCTCTCTTTTAGCACTCAGTGTTGGAAGGAACTGGCGTTAGTTGTGTGACTGCCTCTAGCAGAAGCATTTAACTGCACAATGGATAATATTCATGACACTGGAACAACAGTTACAGAAACATTAAAAATATTAGCATTTGATAAAATCAAAGCCATGTGACCTGCAAGTGAACTGAGATAATATAGGCTACTTTGATCTAAGAACATCTTGCCCAAAAAGAAATAGGGGAAGATTCACCTTAGACTTCAAACTTGACACTCCACACCCAAAAAAGAAAACCCACTACATCTTTCCCTGAATACTTTCTCATCAGCTAACAGATGAAAAGGATCATGAACAAACTCACATTTAGGTACCACGTATCCACTGGATGTCTGAAGCCTGGATCCTTGAGCGACTGTGTGGACCTGAGTCTTCCCCCACTTCTTGTAAACCTCTGTCCTGATGGCAAGAAGTAATTTTTAATGTGATGAACCTCTGAGATTTATGGGGGTTTTATTTTTTGGAAACAGGACTTTATGGCATAGTCCATCCTGGCCTTGAACCCACCATATATTTCAGACTGACTATGAACTAGCAATCATTCAGTCTCAGCTTCCCAAATGCTGGGGTGACAGGTATGCACCACCACACCTGGCTAGTTACATGGGTGTTACAGCAGCAGTTTTATGGTACTGGGAGTATCATCAAGGGCCTTCACACTGAGCTACATCCGCAGCCCTTTTTTTTTCCCTCATAAAGCTGTAGCACAATGTCCTATATTCCACACTTCGATTTGTTTTATTGCCACCACTAAGATTATCTTCATCCACAGTCCATATCATAGTCAATTATTTTTTGTGAAAACTGTTTTCATTTTGAATCTGATAATCTGATGATTCTTGCACTGTTGTATAGTGCTTGAGAGATCTCCCTCACAGCCCATTTAGCTCGGAACAAGATAGAAAATAGAATACCCAACATTCTGGTTTAGTATATAAAGTTCAAATCCCTGTTTCCTGCATTATCTCCTTAGAACTTCCCAACAACTCTGAGGACTATTCAGGAGTCTGTTATTAGTTACATTTTGCGGGTAGTCATACTGGTACTAAAGTTAAGTTAAAATGTTAAGAAAAAACTAATTTATATAGTTGTGTGAAGGTTAAAAAAATCTATTCTGCCTACAGACTGCTTTGTGGTAAAAGTTAAGTTAGCAAATGACAAGGGGTATATTCTTGAGCACCTCCTTTTCCTTCTGTGATTTGTTTTTATATGACAGCCTGGAGAAAACTGAAGGATCTAGACTGGGGTGGGAAGAGAGTTTCTTCCCCTCGCTCTTTCTCCTCTCTCTTGTCCTGGCCAGCATGACATAAAACTGATTGGTTACTCTGGACACTGGATTGTGGGACTACCTCGTGTATGGTACTAAACAACTTTACTTTTTCCTCTCAATCTTATATACCCAGGGAAAAATGAGGGCCCATGCTTAGGGGGAACATTTTAGCATATCTGACAAGTGATGAGTATGTATGTGTGTTAGAATTCCCATACTTCCTCTCTCCTCTCCCTCTCTCCTTTTTTCTCCCTCTCTTCCTCGCTCCCACTACCAGTAGTTGCATGTTAGGAAAGCTCTCTACCACTGAGCTACATCCCTAGCCCTTTGCTTTACTTTGAGACAGGATCTTGCTACCTTGGCAGGCTGGCCTGGAACCTGCCATCCCCTTGTCTTAACTCCTAGAGTGCCAGAATTACAAGAATCACCATGCTCTGCTTAGGCTCCACCTCGGGACTGGAGGAATGTCAAAGAATCTGTGGACATGTTTTTAAACTACCACAGTCTGCCTTCCTAAAATAGCCGCCAAGATTATCGCAGGTATGATGCTCAGGGGCAAAGGATTCATTCAATGTCATTCAACTGTTAAATGGATCCACCAGTATTACATCCAGTTTTGTGACATGAAATTCCACGCTTTCTTATTACTCCAGAAAATTGCCTGTGATTAGCACTGTCTAATAGGGTAGGTAAGCCATAGATTCAGTCCTTTTGATTACCTTGGAAAATATATTCAGGAAAAATATTACACATTAAGAAGTCATCCATACTCAAAAATTATTCACCAACAGTCGTATTTATTTGTAGTTTTCCTAGATAAGTCATCTTTTTTGAAAAAAATTAGGTGTACCTTGTCACGTTGACAAGATACGTATGCACAGAAAATGCTCAAATTCACTGTAAACCTTAAATTTTGTGCTTATACATATCAATAAAATGGGGGGGAGGAATTAGGTGTATTTCTCTCCTCTCAATATTATATATATATATATATATATATATATATATATATATATATATATATTAGTTCTCAAACCCATCCCTGAGGTTAGCACCACTTCTCTCTCAAGTGCCCTAATTCTGTTGTCATGAGCATGTGCTTTAATTGTGAACCATTAAGTGAACTTTTCCCGAAGACTAAAATCTAACTTAAACACTGAGGATGTTCTTTTATTTCCTTTTTTTTCACGAGGCCCATACTCCTAAAAGTAACTCCAATAAACCCATTGGTCCACCAGATAGGACTCTGGAGTAATGTTCCTTTAGCCTGCCTGCTGTATGAGTACACTCTAGTGCTCACATCTTCCCAGGGAAAGCGAACTGTCACATATTTTTAACATTCACAGTTGAAAATATCTGTTGGGTTTGAATCATTTCATTTTATGTTCCCTCTGATTTTATCAGTATATGTTTTTGATACATATATGTATATTTATCTTAGAGAATTGGTGCATATCAAATGTCATTTTCACCTCCCCTTCCCTTCCTGCCCTCCTGTCATTCCTTGTCCTGCAATCTCCTTCCAGTCTTTGCAAAGTCTACTTCTGTTTCCTAGCATCTTTAATTTTGCTCTTTAAATTATTTATATTTTTGGTTTCTCATATAAGAGAAATTATGCACTATTTAACTTTGTGTCTGATTTCATTTGGTATTACAGTATCATCTTCCTACACATGACTCAAAATTATCTTTACAGCAGAATAGTACTCTATTATGTAGTACACATTTTGTTCATCTATTTGTTGATGGGCATATAGGCTGCTTCCAAGATAGCTATTATGAGTTGTGCTTCTATAAACATGGGTAAGCAGGTATCATCGTAATATGAAGAATCAGCCCATTTTAGAAAATTGAGGATTTGAACCATGGTGTGGATTTGAAATCTCAGAGGACTCACTTAATAATTTTTTTGCAATTCTTGGTGGTATGATTTTTTTCTTTTAGTGCTGGATATATGGCATAGCGACTTTGCTCTGAACTGCATCCTCAGCCTCCTTTTTATTGTTTATTTGAGACATGGTCTCCCTAAATTGCTACATTGCCCAGTCTGGGCATGAAGTCGAGATTTTCCTGCCTCAACCTCCCAAGGTCCTGGGATTACAGGTCTTTGCCACTGGGGTTGCTCATAGTATGATTTTTTCCTTTCTTTTTATCTTTTTTCTGGGGGGGGGGGGGGAGGGGAACAGAGTCCCCCAGTGTAGCCCAGGCTGGCCTGTGAATTTACTAGTCTAAGTGGCCTCCAACACACTGTGGTCCTTCTGCCTCCTTCTTGAGAGTGCTGGAATTACAAGTGTGCCCCCATGCATGGCTCTAGATTTCTCTTAAAGAGTTTTGCTCCTTTTGGCGTTCAGACCCAAAGAATTGGTGGACACACGGGGTGATAATTCGAGAAAAATTGGTAAGGGGCCTCCAATGGATATGGGGGCTTTTGCATAAACCACCATAAAATAATGCAAGCCATGTAAGTACAGTTATATTTTGTAGCAGCCAAATTAAAAAAGTAAGATTAAGGTTTAATATATTTTATTTAACCCAGTATATCCAAATACTATCATCTGAACGTTAGCTAGTATGAAGATATGCGTGATACGTTTTTCATTCATATTTTGCACTGTTTTGGAATCTAGTGTGCATTCTAAACCTCCAGCACATCTCATTGGGGACTAGCTGGGCTGGGATGTTTCGTCACCACCGGTGCACCGCTCCTTGCACAGGGCAAACAAACTCTTCGCTGCTGTGGCTTTGTTGGTCTTCTGACACCCCCACCCTCTCTTTGGGAATTGCATACCTTCCTACTTCAACTCGCGGCTCGGAAACACCCCATCGGAGAGGAGCCCCACCCAAGCAGGCACGTTCCTTAAATCCTCTGGCTCAGGAACTTGTTTTTGTTGCAAACACAAATCTGTTCTCTTCAAGGATGACCTCATTGATTAGCTGCTAAGACGGACTGCCTATCTTTTTCACCAGAAGGTAGGTTTCTCCGGGGCGAGGTTTTATTAGAATGTGATTTTTCGCGATCTTTGCTTACCGAGCGCCAGCCACCTTTCCTGGAACGCATACAGGTGGCCCAGTAACAGCAGTTCGTGAGGGAGTCGCGATTCTTCAAAGCCGGCGGAAGAGGGCAGCGCGGCAACGCGTCCCGGGTGGGCGGGCGGCCGAGCTCGGTGCGGCTGCGCCGCCGCCCCGTGGGCGTGGGTGTGGGGAGTGGGTGTGCGCGGGGGAGCGCGGCGGAGCCCGGAGCCCGCAGCGCCCGGCGGCCGGCCGCGAGGTGGGTGGGCCGCGCCGCAGCCGCTCGCCAGGTCCCGCTCGGCCGACCTGCGCTCCCGCGGCTGCTCCGGGTGGGCGCGCAGCGGCGGGTGGAGTCGACGCGAGGGACGTTGTCCCCCCGGCGAGGGGGCGCGGCGCCCCTCCAGCCCCGGGCTGCACGCCGCCTGCTCCGCGCGGCGCTCGGCCGCCGCCCCACAGGTCTCCGGCGGCGCTGGCGCCGAGGTGGCCTCCGCGCCGGGAGCTCCGGGCGCGCGGGTGAGTGGCCGCGCGGTCTCCGGCTCCGCGGCCGCCGCCGGCTCGGGCTGTCTCGGCGGGGCTGGCCCGGCGGGCCCGGTGGCGGAGCCCGGCCACGCGGGCGGCGCTGCGCCGCTGGCGTCCCCAGCCCGGCGGGCCGGGTGGGAACAGGTGGCGCTTTGTGTGGGGCGCGGGCGCCCGGAGCGGCCGCTCCCGGCCCTCCGCTTCCCCGTGCGGCGCGCCGGGTCGGCCGGGTAACGGAGAGGCGTCAGGAATGCGGGAGGCGCGGGGGCGGGCGGCGCCCGGAGGTGGGGCGCCGGTGGCAGGGTGCGAGCGAGGGGAAGCGGGCGGCCGCTCACTTCCGGAGCGGGCTCGGGTCTGGCCGACTGACCTCCTTCGCGGACGCGGCCCTTGGGAGTGCCCGGCGCTGGGGTGTCTAGTCCGGGTTTAACAAAGGGTGCGCCTCTTCACCCCGAAGGGGGGCGGCTGCGAGAGCGGATCTCCTCGGCGGATCGGAGCTCTGTGAAGAGCTACTCCCTTCCGGGGTTATCATCTTATTTTTGCTGTTGTCTTTCTGTATTTATTCTTTTAAGGACGGGAGCTGATGCATGAGGGGCCCGCAGAGGCGCAGGAGTCGTTGTGATGGTCCGGGGAGCGGAGCTGAAGTGCCCCGGGCTTCGGTGAGGCGTGATTAGCCTATCATGACCGTGTTCAGGCAGGAAAACGTGGATGATTACTACGACACCGGCGAAGAGCTTGGCAGGTACGTGTGGTGCCGGAAGCACACGCGGCTGGGGGTGGGAGGGCTTGGTCCAGGCAACAGGGGCAGTAAACAAATGCGATTTCCAATCAGGCACCTCTCTCTCTCCCTTCCGGGAGATTGGCAAATTGCAGAGAAAAGAGGCATTAACCCAGAGAGGGCTGGGGACCAGAAATAAACCGCCCGATCCAGGGGGTGCGGAGAGCAGCTGCCCAGGGCTACACTGTGATGCGCAGCGCATCAGTCGGAACCCGGAACCCCCGGGACGAGAGCGTATTTAATTGTTCGCACCAACTCTCGTCAGCCTTTGCCTCTCTGAGACAGTGAGGGGAATGCTAAGATTCAAATTGTGACCACACCGAGCTCTGATGCGTGATTTGAACAGAGTAGAAATTAATTAATAGGCTTTTAAATTTTTAATAGTTCACCTCTGAATTTTCAGTGTAACATGAGCAGGTGTTGGTGGGTGCTCAGTGGGAACTCGACAGAGGTGGATGTTGGGCTGGATTTTGAAACTTTGTCCAACCAGGAATTTAATGACCCAGTTGGTGTTGGTGATTGTTTTGGTTTCATTTATAAAGCTAAATTTTAAACAGATGAGCGAGAATCTAATATGGCTGGCTGGATTCTGAGCCTGCTTCTGATGGTGCAGGAGCTGTGACTCTCAGCGCAGTGTTTAAATTTCCAGTGAACAATATTTGGAGGCATCCAGGGACTGCTGGTTGCTTCCACTGAGTGGGTATTTTACAGTGTACTGGACTCTGCTGCATGACAGCCCAAAAGCCAGTTTTTATCCTTAAATTTAAAATCCAGTGAATGGAATTTGTGGTGTATTTGCATTGTGAGTAATGTAGGCAAACGTGATCTTTAAACAAACAAAAAATGATGATTTGCTTACAAAGTATGGGTTTTGAAATTTGTTTTTTTCCATTCACACTTGATGTCCCCATACAAAGCTTCCTTTTACCTCATGAAAAGAAAATTTAAAAACTTGAAGTGTAGATTAATGAAATTATGAAAGCTGGCTCTAACAAAAATGTTTAAAGGTTCAGTTGATAGTGCAGAATGAAAACAGTTTTTAAAAAGTTGTTATAAAATATTTCTATATGTGATTATCGTGGATTCGAAATATGACAGAAGTCTGTCGTGAGCAGATTCAGTGAGTGAATTCGAACGAAGCTCTGGGAAAAAACCACATTTCATGAGTGTTTGAAAATAAAGCTTAAGCGTGTAAGGTTGAAGTTCTTGGTTTAACTGGAATTAAATAATGTCATTTTCAGCAAGATGAGTGAGTGGTAGATGAAGTTTTTCTTTGGGACTAGAAAATAAAAAAGGTGCAAAACGTGTATTACAATTCCATTTGTGCAGGGTGGCCTGATTCTAGTCTGATGATTGTTTAATAGCCTCAGTACACTGGCCTTGCTTTTGTTAAGATTTCTTGATAGAATTGTGTTAAGAAAAATAAAAAGTGAGGCAATATTGTGACTGCTGAGGGGCGCTTGTGATCTTTGTGTGATCTAGGCATTTGAAAGAGGCACTCTGAAAAACCGGGAGTGGGGGATAAAAAATAAATTTTATGTACACATACATAGGCACACATACCTATCTATTTTTTATAGCTGTTACTATTTTTACAAGATGAGGGAAAAATGACCTTTTTTCCAGAGGTTTTTCAAGGCCTGTGGTTTTTATATGTATCTCACATATAGGTACTTCCCCACAGTAAGTCCTGATAAGTCCTGATACTAAGGTGGACATGCCACTTGTATGATATGTGTCACTAAGAGGATTGAATGGAGGTAGGAGTTTAGTGGCCGAAAAACAGAAATGGACAGGTATTTGGTACAAATGCAAGGTTTGTCCAAAAAGTAAGCTGCATGCTTCCTAGCAGTGAGATTTAAGACGACTTCCCATCCTTTAGCAGTTACCTAAATAATAGCTACTCATCTGATGAGTGCACTGAGACGAAGTCCGCAGCTAGAGGAGAGAAGATCAGCTTTAAAGAGAATTCAGTGTTGTTATTTTATTTTAGAAGCCCAGTGAACCTGTATGCATGAATATGTGTGAGTCTGTATGTACTACCCAAGACTGCTTTAAAAAGCTCTTGTCAACTCTCAAGGACTTTATTATAAAGTATTGTGGCTTTGTAAGTATTGTGGTGCGGGAGTGACAGATCAGGATGGCCACCGGACAGATGCCTGGACCTTCAGCTTGCTAGCCTTATAGCCTTGAACAGGTTACCTACCCACTGTGACCCTCAGGATCTTTATCTGCGAAATGAGAGTCCTAGTACTTACTTTATGGCTGTTGGGAAAGTGAAGTAATGTAGCATATGTGTTTTGTCAGCAGTGAAGTTAAAAAACCATAGCTGTGATCCACTGCACTGGCCAAAAAATAGGGAAGTTCCAGGCAGGCTAATGGGAGGCCCCGTACCCCTCACAACACGTGCCTCTCCCCGCGGGTTCTGACTAATACAGCTCTGGCCTCAAGCCGGCACGCCCTCCACACAGAGGCAAGTTGCTGAAGTAAACAGGACCAGTCATCTTTAGAAGACCATTTGGAGTTCTTTTATTTGACTCCAAGAGGTGCTCTGGGGTCTCACTCTGTTGCTCGGAGCTCGGAGCTAAATGAAGACCTGCTTCGGTCATGGACAGTGGCCTCACAGAGGCACATACAAATGTAGTTTTCTCCTCCTGCTGTTACACTGTGTTTTGATGCCCCGGGATGCCCCAGGATGTCCCCGTGTCTCTAATCAGTTGGCACTTGGGCCGCCGCGGGCTGGCTTGCCCCACTCTCAGTATCTGGTTACACCCGTGGCTGTCCTTCAGCTTAACCTGTGGGCCTTCTGAGCACCTCCTTGTGCACCGCTTTTCTGAGGGACTGGCCTTCATTTCTGTCCTACTGTCCTCTCTTTCATGATCTGAAGACCAGAATCTCACTTCCTTAGTAAGTCTTTCCAGGGCAAAAAAAGAAAAAAAGAAAGAAAGAAAGAAAGAAAAAGAAAAAAGAAAAAGAAAAACAAAGAATTTTCTTCTTTAAGGAGGCAAATGATATGCCTGAGACATTCCGTTAGTCCATGACCAGTGACTGCCCAGTGACATGCCCTTTCCCTGGTTTATACTGTGATGAGTTTTGTGTTGCTCCTTGTTATGGGCCTGTAAGTTCATCAGTATACTCTGTGGTTCATGTTGCTGTGGTCCATTCTTCCCGGGGTGTGCTGAGCAACACTGCCTATGTGCGGAGCTGGAGTCTGAAGGAGCTGGTGCACATGGGGTGGTGCGGTATTGAGACCACATAGGAGATGTAGGATGCAAACTGTAATGCGAACGCTGGGATTGGTAGAGAGATGTTGTGCAGTGGGAAATTCTAGACTTCGCTGTGTTTGTAGAACGTTGTGACAATTAAAGATTGTTCCTAATACAGCTTATTAATAACCTTTTACTCTCCATCATATTGCTTACTACCCTACGTAGTAATTGTTTACTTGGTTACCTAGTCCCATGGTGCTATAGGCTTGGGCTTGCTCATCATTTTTATTTCTAATGCCTACTCAGATGCATGTACAATAAGTACCTGCTGATTGACTGAATATATGGAAAGTTCCTCAAAAAAAAGTGTACGTGTTAGGCTCTGATAATTGATGGCTGTGGCTAAGATGAACACTTAGGATATAAATGCTACAGCTCACAAAAATAAAAACTGCTTTCGCCTTCACGTTCTCTGTGGCTGAACATAGTGAGCACTGCAGCCAAAATTTCCGAGCACAAGATAGTTCGAAACAGAACAGAAGTGGGGTGTTAAATATCTTACGTTGGATAGTGGTTGGATGGTAATAATTCACATTTGTAACATTCCTCTTGAGGCATAAAATCAATAGGCATCCTTGGTACCCTCATATCCACACTTTTCTGTTCAGGTTACAGTGGATCGCAGGAGCTAGTCCTGAGGAGAATGGCACATCTGAGTGGCTGAGAGGAGGCATGAGGGTCTTCTGGGATTTTCTTCTTGGAGGCGGGCCGATTAGGGATGCCATCCTGCAAGGCTGTGCTGAGCATGGTTCTTCTCTTGCTGTTTTGCCTTGGATGCTTCCTTGGTTAGGAATGAACAGTAAAGTTGTAAGAGAGCAAGTTCAAGGCTAGCCAGGATCCGCATTCTGACGGTGATAATGGAGTTGAGAAATCCCTGTTGCCTAGTGACGCTTAGCCATTGTGTTGCACAATATGTAACTAACAAGTTCATGGGGATGTGGGCATAAGTGAACCTAGTGCGCTGCTAGCCCTACAGATGTAGAACAATACAGTATCATACAGTATATAATGCTTGATAATTATAACAAGGCTTACTGGTTGAAGTGTTTACCATAGTGTGCTTTTATTTGCTTAGTGTGCACCTCTATTTAGTAAAAAGGCCACTGTACAGCAGTATGCTTCGTGAACCCATGCTTACTTTCTTTGTGTCTCTGGCTTTCATTATGAGGCTACCTTAAGTTGAGCTGTCACCCGGAGGTTTGCGTAAGCGCACGCTGTGATGTTAGCACAGAGGAGGTACTGTCTAACCATGCAGGCCTCCTCAGCATGCGTTTTGTTGATGAGTGATACGCAACTGCACATGTATTAGAAGTGGTGGCTAGTGGCTGTTAAAAATCTGTGTGTTGTAGGAAGATCTGATAGTCATCTTCCAGTAGTGGAGGATAGGTATGGTGGTGTTAGTGGCTGTTTGGTGGACTACTTGCTGTCCGGTATGGAGTCTGTCTTTTTGTGCTATGTAGGGAAGAACTTAAGGTCAGTGGGGCCTAGGAGCCGAGGGGATCAAGGGTACTTTTGAGATGGGGAAACCAAAGAACCTGACTTCCTGGCCCCCGGGCCTTTTCGCTGGAGGATGTGTCTTACCCAGACCTTTAGAAACTCACGTGCTGCATTATGTTGGCCAGCAAAGCTGTGAGAACACACTGCACATTTTAGGCGATAGATGCTCACGTTAATTCCAGTAGCTATATGCAGGTGTTATAGCAAGAGGGTCAGTGTCTCGCAGTTCAGCTCATTACTAGCAATGTTGTAACTCCACGAAGACACAGACTCATTTTACCCAGGTGGTGGGAGTAATAGGGCTGGTGGGTGAGAAAGAGTATGAGATATGGATGCTGGATGCTTCTGGGAGGGTAGGACTGGGAAACAAGGTGCCAAGGTCTAGGTACTGTTAGTTCATTCCTACGTGTGTGAAGAATGTTCATTCCTCATTCTAGCAACTTTTCTATGCCTCCGACTCAACCAAGGATTTTGTACAAATGAAATAAAATGTGATCTAAGTACAGTTGTGTTTCCAGTGATGAGACGGAAGGACCACTTGCTGACAGAGTGATGCAGCTTTCAGTGGTGTCGCTCAGGTTTCTGGCACGTGGGCCTAGAGGAAGCTTGAGGGGAGAGCACATCCTCCCTTCTCATTTACTCATTGGGTGTGTAGGAAGGGCAGATGGTGCCCCAAGGTAGGTGGCCATTCAATGGCACGATATGGACCCAGAGCCTCCTTATTTATACTTCTTAGGATTCAGCAGTATTCACTTTTTGAAAGACAAATAAAGCTGATATTGTAGAAAGGTGTTTGGGCAGCTGTTTAATGCCAGTGCATGCTAGGTGTGCGTAGGAGAGAGTGGTTAGGAATGACAGTGACCATTGCCTACCCAGCCTCAGCCCATAGGCCCTACCTGTTGAGCTCATAACTCCCAGGTCTTCATGACACGCACCCAGGACCTCGTGAACTTTCCCATATGGCCTGCACCCTGCAGTTGTGACTGGTGTTAGCAAATGGCACAACTTTAGTTAAGTCCTAAAGTTAATAGTTGAGCTTTTTAGAAAGTTCGCTAGCTGCTTCCGTCACTGTTTAACTTTGGAGTAGCGTATTGTGTAAGAATCTGGCCTCTGCCATGTGGCTCTGCACCCTAAATGGCTGATGGTTTCACATTTCGTTGTGCAGAGTTCGTCTACCTAAGACTGGTATGTGATTGTTTGGGACTTTAGGTAGAAGGTTATAATCAGTTGTTTCATTGATTTGTATGATTACCTTATCAAAACAAAATGCATCAGTTTTTAGCCTTGAAGGAGGCCACTTAATAGCCCACATAATAGATTATGATAAACAGAATGCCTCGTTTTTAAATATTCTAAATGAATTTCTTGAAATGTGTGTGTAGGAGAGGATGGAGGAACAAATATGGCATGTGAATTTTCTGCCTTTATCTGACCGTACATCATTCTCAGGTACAACAAAAAGTCTGGCTGTATCCCAGCTCTTGATTTAATGTATGGGGTGAATTTTTACCAAAAAAACAGCCTAGGACCTATATTAGTTTGTGTCTTGTTGCCAATCTTAATTTAAAACAAACCTAACAAAACAGAAATGAAATAGTCACTAATCTCTGGAGACATATGACAGGTGTGCTTCAGAGTGCTTGTCTCTTTGAAGAGGCATGAGTGTTAGTGTGACTTACAGATCACACTAAGTGTAGCTTTTCCTTAAGTTTTTACATGTTGACGTTTTCACTGGGCACTGGGAAATTTTGTTTAGTAATTTCACATATGGTCAGACATGGTAGTAGGGGAACAAGATTGGGAGAATGTTCCTGATTTCTATTTCCTTTGTAAACACATTCAATTTTGGATGATAAGGGTAATGTTTGAACAACTGTACATTTAAATTGATGATCTCCAGTATATGAAAAGTTTATATTAATGATACCTATCAATACTCATAAACCAGATAGTTTTGGGCTGGGAAATTTGGCTTTGTTTCTGGTCTCTCTTTGGGACACATTTTATTTTCTATTAAAATGGCCTCATTATTCTTATTTTATTAGATTTATGTGGTTAATGATCCAGGTTTCTAAATATTTTTAAGTATGGTTGTTTTTACAAGTTGAGCTTCTAAATTAGAAAATCCAAAATGAGGTAAAATATGAAATGTTTTGAATGCTAGCGTGGTGCCTTAGGTGGAAAATTCTGTTATATGAAACCTTATTTCATGCACAAAATTACCAGAAGGGTTATACAAAATTGCCTTTAGAGTATGTGTGTAAAGTGTGCATGAAATGAATGAATTTCATATTTAGATTTGAATTTTATCCCCCAGATTATGTATATGCATATATTTCAAAACACCAAAAAAATCTGAAATATAAACACGCCTGGTCCCAGTTGATTTATATAAGGGATGCTCAACCTTCTTAAGTTTACTTAGATGAATGAGCTAATTTTCATTCATTCAGTCTATAGTTCATTTCTTTTTACTTTTGAAACCAAATAACGTGTGTCTTTGTGTGTGGGTGAAAGAGAGAGTATGTGAGAGAGAGAGAGAGAGAGAGAGAGAGAGAGAGAGAGGGAGTATGTGAGAGAGAGAGAGAGAGAGAGAGAGAGAGAGAGAGAGAGAGATACAGAGGATCAGGGGATTGAACCCAGGGCCTTAATGTCTGCTAGCAAGCTATCTATCCCTGAGCTTTACCCCAGACTACCTTTTTCTTTTTAACAGAAAATTGTCAGAATTTCTGAAACGTTATGACAACTTCTACGCCTGGCCTGTAGTGAAGAATTTTTCAGTTGAATACAAAATTTAGACAAAGTAATCAGTGCATTTCTTTTGTCCCATGATAACAAAGATGAGAGTTGCCACCTGACTGACAACTCACACATTTGTCCAAGACTAGGCCCTATGTGAGTGAGCTGGTTGGTGCCACTTGGGTGATGCAAGAAAAAAGTGTCAGAGTGCTGTGTTAAGAGACAGAGCAGCAGTTACTGTGGATTCGGTTCTGGTTCTGCTTTCCTTCAAGAAGCCCTTCTAAATTGCTTTGCCTCCTTGTTCCTTTTTTCCCCAATCTGTGGCTTATGAGTAAGCAACTGAAATATGTGTCTCTAGGAAAGTAACAGAAGGCTTCAACCGTTTAGATGTAATATTTAATGGATTGAGTTACAAGCTGTTCACGTTATAAAAGCAAAGCCGTGAGCACCATAGATGTGCGTTTCCTGTAGATAGCATGCTTCCATCAGGTGGCTCCCGAAGGTGAAGGTGCTGAATTCCACATGGTACACAGAGATGCTGTCCTTAGACGTTTGGAGCAAGGGGGAAAAAAAATTATTTGCTACCTTAAAAATACAGGTTGAATATCCTTAGTTTGACTGTCCAAAGTATTCTTTCTAGTTTTTGCTTTTGAGAAGCAGTCTCACTCTGCTGTTCATGCTGGCCTTGAGCTTGTTATTCTTTTGCCTCAGCCTCCTGAGTAACTGGGACTATAGGTGTGTACCGTTATCCTTGTTTGAAATCTGAAATATTCTGAAATCTAAAACTTTTTGAATATCAAAATGGTGCTGAAATATGTTTGAGTTTTGGAGCATTTCAGATTAAAATATTTAACAGGCAATTATATGCAAATATTCCAAAATCCAGAAAATTCTAGAATCTGTAATACTTCTGGTCCCAAGCATTTTGGTAAGGGATACTCAGTATAATATCTTACTGGTCTACATCAGTCAGTATAATGGGGAAAAAAATTGCCAGTGGATTCCTCTGTCCACTTGGGATAGAGTATAGAGATTTGTCTCTCTAAATGTGTTTGCTTCTCATAATATCTGTGGTCAGCATACGAATTGCTGTTAGTGATGTCAGAAACTTCTACCAGCCTGGTTCTGAGAGTCATGGCATCGTTTCTGCCCCCTTGTAGGGCCTCCGTTCCTGCTGGCCCTATCACTCTGTGTGAAGAGACACCGGCAGGCCCCTAAGCAGGGCTTGGCTGTGGTAAGCCACTTCTCCTTTTTTCTCACGCATGTCAGGGGAGATGGAAAAGGAAGGTTTTTACTGCCCTTCCCCTTAGGACGGATGAGGGTTTGTTCCAAGTGCCATCCCCTCTTCTATCTCATGGGTTTCCGTTCTCTTACTTGTTTGGGAGAGGAAATGAATTAGAACAAACAGAATGTTTTCCAGGATGAAGTTTTATCAGTCCGCTCTCCTCCCCAGACATTTTTTTGGCTCTAAGAGATAAGAATACTTGGCAAAGTACAGCAGTTGATGGGGAAATGGAAGCCTGGTGGATGGGTAGAAGCATCACGTGCCTTGGCTTTGTTCAAAGGATTTACACATGGAAAGAATATTTCCAGTTAATATGGACCATATTCAGAAACAACATTTTTTTCAATACATTATAATTTTTAAATTGTCTACATTAGATGGAAGCTCTAGCCTGACAAATAAGGGACAAATCCAGTATTAAATAGTTCATCGACATTTCAACCTACAGCCGTCTTTAGAGAATGTCCAGGGTGGTCTTCATGAAGGCACTGGTTCTTATATCCCATGTCCTATAACAATTTCTATTAGATGACTGGCCACTTTGTGTGATTTGTGTTGGAGGTGTTCTTTTTTGGGGGGGCGGGGGGACTGAGAGTTGAACCAAGAGCCTTTGCATTGAGCTACTTCCGCAGCCTTTTTTAAAAAAAATTACTTTTATTTTGAAACAAGGCCTTAATCACCAAATTGCCCAGGTAAAGTCACCAGATTACCCAAATTTATGAACCTCCTTCTCTGTCTCCTAGAATGCTGGGATTACAGGCTTGCTCCACTGTACCCAGCTTATATTCTTTCATAGTTTCCTTTGTGTGTGTGATTCTTAACTTTCTCTATGGATTTTGAGTTTTCTGAGGGGAGTGGATATGGAATTTTGTCACCTGTGTTGGTCGAGATTAAGCTGAGCACATAGTGGGGCTTACTTACACGCCTGGTAAAGGCACACATCTGCAAATTAGAATGGAGGTTGAAGGCTTTGGATTTTTGTATATTTTCTACTACTATAGCGAGATGCTGCAGACTTGGTGATTATAAAGAAAAGTGCATTTGTCTCATGGTTCTAGAGGCCAGGAAGTCCCAGGGCACGGGCCTAGCATCCAGAGAGGTCACTTGTGACTTGTTACTCCATGGTGAAGAGGGACAGGGCAAGAGTAATGCCAGCAAGAGGAAGCTGGAGAGAAAACTCAGGATAACTAATCCACTCCCTCAATAATGACATTGATCCATGCGTAATATCTCCCGTTAGTCCCCACATCCACAGATTCTGACACTGAGAATCAAATTTTAACATGAATTTTGGAGAGGATGTTTAAGCCATAGCAAAACTCAGATGCCTGGCTCTACGATAGTTACCTTGGCAAAATCAGTCAACTTAATAGGAGGCTCAATTTTTCACATCTGTAAAATGGGGATAATTATGATGCCTCCCTCCTAAAGCTATTAAGCAAATTATATGTGTGTCTGAGTGACATTCTTTGCACAGAATTAGGCACACAGTAGGTGCTCAAGAATGGCAGCTGTTTATTGAGACAGAGCAAGAATGACTGAGAGAGAGAGAGAGAGAAAAGGAAACCATATAAATTGACCCCGGCGTGTGTTCTAGATCTTTGTCTTTGCCCTCTTCCTTGCTCCTTTTCTCGTTCGCATACCCAGTCCCTGGCTTGTCCTCAGCTCCAGTCTTCCACACACTCTTTCCCTCTCCAGCCTGGGCTCATTCGGCTTAGTTCAGATTTGTTTGCTTGGTCCCTAGAAGACCTGCCCAGTGCTGGCTGCCTCAGATTCAGGACTATATCTTGGCTGGTCCCCCCACAGTGTGTCTTCCTGACAGTAGGTAGGTGGTTCTTAGAGTTCCCCAGAGGCACTTTAGCTAGGAATTTAGCTCTGCATTTGAAAGTGGGCTGCTTAAAGAAAACATGTTTGCTAAAGTCCCTCTGGCCCCCTGGTTAGGCAGCTCTGTTAAGATGAGAAGAGGCCCATTCAAGCAAGCAAGGGCGACTCAGAGCTGCACCGGTGCCAGGAACTGGTGCTCAGCAGGAGGGCTGCCCAGAAATGCTTTGAGGATGGTGGTCCCAGCCTTCTTGGGAACTTGAAACTCTGTCAGTGTATAAATTCATGTTTTCATATCGTATTCCTGAGAGGTGAATTTCATTCTCCTAGCTTAATTTTTAAATTGGAAAACTGCCTTAAGCAGCCAGATCTAACACTAGGAGTTTGACCGGAGAAACAGTGATTTTTCTTACGAATCCTATGGAGAGGCGAGTCTGAAATGAGAGTGTGCATCTTGAATTCCTGGCCAAGGCGAGCTTACAATAGCATACAAGACATACGGCAGGTCTGGAGGTTCCATTCATTTCTGACACGTACTAATTTGAGATGTGAAAATGGGTGTTTGCCCAAGCCAGAGTTGTCTTTGCCAAGAAATGCCTATTAGGTTGGTTGCTGAAAGGCTGAATTGTTGGGATTTGCTTAATGACGAGCTCTGCCAGCTGCTGCGGATAAGTGCCCACTTGCACATCTGAGTGCGGGCCGTTGTTTGCCTGTAGTGGGGTCTGGTTTGTTCAAGGAATGAGGCTGCTTGAGAAGGAGTTTTCTTTGTCTTCGGCGCCAGTGAGTGGGTGTTTTTTACTTTATAAAAGTAAACATTAAACGCTCACAGACTTGTAAAGGAAGATGGCCTTGAAATAAGGTCTGTATGAAGAATTCAGATAGAATATGTCAAGGAGTGAGAATGCCAAATTGGTAAATGGGCAATGTAAATAGGCTGGTAAATAAAGATCACCGGAACCTTTACCCCTTGTTCATTCATTCATCAAGTCCTACTGATATGTCTGGGCCTGGGGTGGTGTCGGGCAGAGGCCTTTGCCGCCATTGTCATCCTTGTCATCGTCTTTTTTTTTTTTGATGGTACTGGGACTATAGGACATTCACTCTGAGCTGTATCTCCACCCCATTTTTATTTATTTAGGACTGGGTATAGCTGAGTTGCCAAGGCTAGGCTTGGACTTGCAGTTCTCTCGCCTCAGTATCCCCACTGGCTGTAATTGCAGGTCTGAGCCACTGGTTTTTTCTTGCCCTTTTTCTTGATGAGCTTTTAGTCAAGTAGGGAAAACAAATTTTTCTATCACCAACAACATTAGAAAGGTAAAATAAGATAAACAAGGCTGAGGATATACTTCAAGCTTGCCTGCAAAGTATAGATCCTAGATTGATTTATTGGCACAAGAATTTTTATTTTTTTATTTTAATTTTTTTGGTTCTGCCAAGGACAGAGCATCCTCGCTTGGAGCATTTACTCAGATTCACTCGTTCAGATTCTTCTGGAAGACATAAAAATATAAGTTGGTGGTCAGGGGCGGCTATGTGTGAGTGTCTCTATCCATTTATTCCCTGGAAGAAACTGAGAATCAGAAACCAAAGAAGAAGACAAGAAATCTTAAGATTTCCTGGGAAGCCTCACTAGACCCGCAGCTATAGTTATCATAAGTTGAACTGTATAGATGAGAAGACCAGGTCTCAGAAAGACAGTTCATCTTGAATGATGTATTTAAAATGGCAGTGACAACTGTACTGCATGCCTGGAAACGGGGTCGTGAGTCATGTGGCTCATTTTTTGACCTGTTCCTCTGTCAATGTTACGAAAGAGAAGTTCCAAGTATCTAACACAATGCTGGCTCATACAGTGTGTTTAGCAGGTATATAGTCTTTGCTTTTCTCTGAAAGCGGTTCTCTTCCTCGTTACTAGTAGGAGCGTGGTCTAGGTAGCTTTGTGCTGTGGGAACCTCCTGGCATTGTAGATGTTTAGCAGCAGCCATGTGGCCTGTATCTCCTAGGTGCTGTTAACACCTCTGCCCGGGCTATGACACACAGAAATGTCTCCGGCTATTGCTAAATGTTATTTTGGGGGCAGAATCCTCCCTCCCTTCACTGATAACTACTGGGCTGCAGGATCAAAAAAGATCACTCAGGACTAAGGGTTGTGGGGTTGAAGCCAACAGGAGCCTGTGCCCAGCAAGCATGGAGAATGCCCTTGAACTGACTGTGAGGAGCTGAAGGAAGATATTGATGTTGAGTGTCCAGAAGCAGGGTGGGAAGTGAGTACCAGGTCTGGCAAAGTTGCTGTTTTCCCTAGGCTGTGCAGGTTCCCCTGGAGTATGTGTTCAGTCCCTGCTGTGTCTCAGAAGTCTGGGTTGGAAATCCTCCTGACACCTTCTTGGTGCTCACACCCCTTGTGACAGGAAGCACATGGAATCCCCTTTCCCTTTCTTGCTCATCACTCTGTCATCACGTATCTATTTTCTAATTACTTTAAGGTATCATTCTCCTTCCTAAGGTTGGAAGCTCTTATGATCCAGGTCTGTGTCTTGTTTTCTGCTGCCGTACTGAGTATGTACACTGGTCCTGAATAGGTCTCAATGAATGTTTGAATGAGTGATTTCAATGGAAGGACAGAGGATTCACATTAGTTGTTATAATGTACCAAAGCCAGAGTGATTAAAGTTAACAAATACCAAGATGAATCCAGACAA
Source organism: Ctenodactylus gundi (assembly GCA_004027205.1). Taxonomy (NCBI): domain Eukaryota; kingdom Metazoa; phylum Chordata; class Mammalia; order Rodentia; family Ctenodactylidae; genus Ctenodactylus; species Ctenodactylus gundi. Next base: position 163,380 of record PVKB01002121.1, read on the forward strand.
TTAAATTAGAGTGAAAGAGCAGTTGCCCCTGTGCAGCAGCAGGGAGACATGGTGGGACCATCTGGAGAAGAGTCTTGGAGCTTTGATAAATCACAAATGTCCAGGGGTTCAGTAGAGACGAGACTGCGTTCAAAAGGAACTCCAGCTTTCAGCTGTGCTGTAGAAACTGATTGTTCCACCAGGACGGTGCTAGTCCCTTTGATTTCTCTTATATCACATTACCTATAGGACATGATGGTATTCTACTAGGGATAAAAAGAGAGGAAAAATCAAGGAACCCCATTATCACGTAGCTGTCGTGTCAGATTTGGATCTTGAGTGTCCCCCAAGACTTACGTGTTGAAGGTTTGGTGGCTGATGGGCTTTTGAAAAGTGGTTGGATCATGAAGGACCTAAATTCATTCATGGATAAACCTACCGGTGAGGTCATAATTTGATGTGTTATTGGGAATGCTGGAAATGGAGAGGGAGGAGGCTAACGGAAGGGAGTAGATCATGAGGTTGTGACCCTGGGGACAATATCTGGTCCCTGGCTGCTTCCTCTGTGGCTCTTTCCCTCTGTCTCTGCTTCCTGGTTGCCATGAGGTAAGCAGCTTTCCTCTCACACTCTTCCACTGTGATGTTTCTCACCATAGGCATAAAGAAATGAGACCAGCTGTCCACGAACTGAAACCTCTGCAAGTATGAGCCAAAATAAACTCTTCCTCTTTTAAGTTGGCTTTTTCAAGTATTTGGTTATAGTTATGAAAGGATGGCTAGCACAGGTACTGTGTGCCTAGTTTTGCAAGTTTAACTACACTTAATTCCTCAGACTAGCTTCTTTTGGGGATCCTGTATTTCAGAGCGAGGTAAAATTTCTGTAAAAATAATATTTCAAACTTTGTGGGCCACATAATTTCTGTTGAAGCACCTCACCTCCACTGTTGGAGCTTGACAGCACCACAGTCAATCCTTGTGTGGATGGATGTGGCTGTGTTCCAATAAGAACAGGCAGTGGCCGAGGTTAGCATGTGGGCCATAATTTGCTAACCTTTGCTCTGTCTTGCTGATGAAGAGACCAAGGCTCAAAGAGATGGACTAGTTTAATTTGCCAGAACGAGTAATGGGCTGAGCTGAGATTTGAACCTGAGGAGCATGGCTGTAAAACCCAAGTTCTGTTATCTCATTGTTTGGTTCACAAGCACATGTGATCTTTTAGGTAGGTCTGACTTGTTTGGGTGACACCAAGGTAGCGAATTAGGAGTTAAGGGAGGAAGCCATGGGGAGGCAGAGTTTGCTTCAGTAGGAGGAAGTCAGAGCTACCCAACTGCAGCTAATGTGGGTGAAGTTGTGAGTGTTAGTCACTAGAAGCGTTGGCACTCGGTGCAGTCTGAAAGAGATCTCTGATTTGGGAAAGAAGTTAAGTCGACAGCCTCTAGATTCTCTCCAGTGTTGTGCAGCAAGAAGGACCATGCAAATAACCGCATCCTTAGAGCCTTCTTATCCTTTGCCTTAGTTACTTGTTGGTTGTTGGAACAGAATACCCAACATCCACAACTTACAGGAAATATTTGTTTTAGCCCATAGTTTTCAGAAGTTCTCAATTCATTCATGGTGGCTGGTACTAGTGGAATCACATGGCAAAGTTAGAGGCAGAAAAGCTCTTTACATCATCATGGGCAGCAAGGCAAGTCCATGAGGAAGAATGGAGCTAGTGAAACTAGTGTATACCCTTCTAAGTCCTGTCCCAGTTATCTGCCCCTTCTAGGTCCAGCCTCAGTGTTCCAGCTTTTCTGTGTTATGACCCTTTCAGGTCATGTGCCCAGTAATGTGTCATACAGTTGTAATCTATAATTCACCCCTAATCTACCACACACCTGTTTTTTGACCACACACCTATAATCCATTCCTCCTGGTCAGGCCTCGTCCCCAGTAGCGCATGGTTCCATAGATCATCCATTATATTCAAATACATGAGATTTTGGAGGTAACATTTCAGATCCAAACCACGACATCCTTCATTAGTGGCCTGAACAGATTCAACTGACCAGTCACTGCTATTTTCTCCCCTCTTTTAGGGTCAGCTCGCTGACCTTTCCTGCCAGTTTCTAATGACTGCTTTCTCCTGGCTCGTTCCTGGTAACCCCCTCCCTTCCCCTGCAGTGGTCAGCCAGTGCCCAGCCCCCTTTGCCATATTCCATGTGTTTACTCCATGCTCAGCTGAGGCTGAGAACACAGTCATGAGGTTCGTATTCATCAAGTATCCTAGACAGCTGTGTTTGTTGGGAGGCCTGTACATTAAGTGTAGCCTTTTGCTATGAATGCCAATGTGAAGTTCATGTGTGGTTGAACTTTCTCTAGCTTCTGCCTTAGTCCTGGGTGTAGAAGTTTAGGCTATCGAGCAGGGCCGTCTTCTCAGTGTCTCCACTGGGTTCCAGCTGGTGGTTGAGTGTGGCGAGAATCTCCTGTATGCTGCCAGCTCTACGGTATCCGCAAGGCCGGGCTCTAGGGACAGCTCCCTGCGAATGCCACTCTCCCCCTGGAGTCTGATCTCACCTAGGTGAGGTAAGCCCTGGGGTGGGCCGTGTGTGCACACAACAGCTTCCGCTTGCCCTCCCTGCAGAGCTGCTGTGTGAGTCATGGCTGTTGCTATCTCACTTTGGTCCACCCTGTGCTTTCCCAAGGGTTCCTGCTTTCTGGCTTCCTGCTTTACTTTTCATGGATTTGATTTTAACGTGCTTATTAGCTGTGGCTTTTTTTCAGGCTGATTTTCAATTTTTAATTAAAGCTTGCTATTACTTCACATTTTGACCCCCTTTCTATTCTCCAGAGGCCAGTCTCTGCCTCTTTAGCCGGCTAGGTGATGCCGTATGCTGTGTGGTCATGGGAAACTCTATGTAGCTTCCTAGTTTCATTTTTCCCTCACTTACTTTTTTTCTTCCTGAGAGGCTTTTTATTTTTTAAGTTTTAAAATTCACTTTACTTTGGTGCTGGAGATGGGATCCAGGGCTTCTGCATTATGCGTGCTTCATCCCCCAGCCCATTTTTTTTTGGGGGGGGGCGGGTTTCTTCTTGAGATAGGGTCGCATTAAGTTGGTAACTTGCTCAACTTAATGGATGGATTTGCTGTGTTACTGCTTCCACCCCTTGGTGTAGATGATTGGTAGCTGTGGCATCCAAGTGTTAGAGACCTTGTCTACTTCTAGTGTCTGGATTAAATTTAATTTTCCCCATAATCTCATTCCTGTGTACCCCTCTTCAAAATTGTATCCTCTTAAGACAGTTTCTTGTTGGCATGTTCATCTAGACCCAGGACTCTTCATTGGTCTGTATGTGTGGGCACTCAGGCATACACTTGGGGATCTTGCCTAGATTGTGAGCTCTTTAAGGTGTCTAATTCATTTGTTTCTAGTATCTTGCAAGCAGAAGTACTCTAGAAGTGTCTGTTGCTTAATGATCAATTCCATTAACTGGTCATAATCGTAACAACGTTAAATGAATAACTGTAGTTATAGTTTCTATGAGTTTTAAAGGTGAATTCACTAGTCAATCTCACCACTGGATATATATCCAACATAAGAAAATCAGTATGCTGAAGAGGTGTCTGCACCTCCATGTTTATTATGGCACTGTTTATATCAGGATAATAGAATCAACCTAAGTGTTCCTCAGTGAATGAATGGATAAACTGTGACATAAGCAGTTTTGGGATAGGTTCCAAGACCTCCTGCATATAAGAAGATCTAAGGATCTCAGGTCTCCTAGGATATCCATATTTTGATAACCTGTGCAAGCTTCTCATATACATTAAAACATCTCTAGATTACTTATACGTAATGCAGTACAGTTGTACTGTATTGTTAAGAGAATAATGATTTGGAAAAAAAGTCTGTGTAAGTTCAGTACAGGTGCAGCCAAGGTAAGCCTATCTGCGCAATATACACATAGTCTGAGGTTGGTTGAATCAGAGGATCTCAGTAGAATCACTGGAACGTTTCTTGTGATGCTTATTGTGTGTGTACATGTGAGCATGCTCATGTTGTTATCCCCGGAGTGACACTGACAGAATAGACCCTAAGGGTACAGCATGCATCCCAGTATCATTTTTTTTCCCTAGCTTAGATAAGTAGGACTAAGACAGAATGTTTGTGTCCTTTCTTTTCCATCATGTTAATTATTCTCCCCAGAACTCATTGTTGCCTGTATTTAAGTCATAAGGACAGGCAAGCTGAGTAGGAATACATTGTAGTTATCCCCTGTTACCACTACAGAGGGAAAGAGGGCAGCAGAAATAACAATAACCTGGTCCCACTTTCCCATAGTGTCATAAGCAGTGTGGTTCTTAGAGACAGCAGTCCAGAAGTAGAGCCTCTGAGCCAGCTGTACCTGTCCGCAGCAGAGCTGTGCACTGCAGAATATCTTCAGGTTCAGGTCAACACCCATGCCACCTAATGTGCAATCTCTATAGTTGGTCTCACCACTGCCAGTCATGTCAGTTCTCATTGTTTTTTAATGATGCGTGAATGATGGGGTTTCAGTAAGAAAGAAGAAAGTCTTAGTAGAGAACTGACTTCTTTCTTGGTAAATTTTAATTGATTCTTGTGCCTGCAGAAAAACACATAATGGGTTCCAAAAGAATAGAATTTAATTATGGCTGAAAATGAATTCTAGAGAAGTGCTCTGAGTCATACCCAGGGAAAAGAAAAGGACGGTTCCATTAGAATTGTGTGAACTAGTGGATGGGAAAAGCGCCTTCTGGTGCTGAGAGCTTGGGAGCCTTGCCAGCACTACCAGGTGTGAATTAGCCTTGAAGACATTCAGGGAGGAAGCAGAGGATTTGCGCCCTGAGGCCCTGAAAGGATGTTTGAAAAGCCTGCAGCCCTACTCAGATAGGGACAGGGACAGCAGAGTACAAAAGTTTTGGTCTCATAGAGCTCTGGTACTTTGAGACTGACTTCTTCCTGTGATAATCAAGGGATTGGAAGCAGCAGGAAGACAGTTTCTTGAAAGCAGAAAGGAGCAGGACATTTATTTGAGAGCAGGTGTTTAAAAATCAGCCACTTTGTGATGGGAAGAACTAGAAAATGTAACATTTTTATGGCTTGCAGTTTCCTTTTTGTCTTGCAGCCAGGCATTATGCTATGCTGCTTTTATAAACTGAAGAACCAGAGGTCAAAAATGTTGACTGTGAGATAACACAGTTAATTTAGTGGTAAATAGAAAGGTCCCAAATATGAAATCCCCAAATTTAAAATGCTCTGAAATCCAAAACTTGGTGTGTTTGACAGTAAAGTTCATGTAGATCCTCCAAAAATCTAAAAAAAAAACCAAAAAATACTCTCAAGTCGGAATTGTTGAAACACTTCTGATCCCGAAGACATCAAAGTAAGGTCACTCAGCCTGTGTGTGTGTGAGTATGAGCAATCAAGTGTGGGTGCATATTCAGCGTGTTTTTTATATGTACACATATATCTCAGTACACACTTGTACAAGCATTTGTTATAAATTTGCTGAAAAAATCACTGAAATAAGACACACAATGTACAAATAATTGTAGACTATACACCCTTTTGCTGTAAGTTTCACTCAGCTGAGTGAATCTCACGGAATGCATTCAGTAATTTTTGATGTGATTGGCTGCTAGGATTTGGATTTAAAATGTACGTTCAAATTTCATGTGTCTGTAAGGTGATTGGAGTGTGGGTGCTTGCTTATGGACGATGATTTCAGGTGCTGTGAGGAGGTGGGGCCTGGTTGGAGGAATGAGTCGTTGGGATTGTGACCTGGGAAGGTATGTCTTTCATTGTGGCCTTTCCTTTCTCTGTCTGCTTCCTGGCTTCTGTGCTGTGAGTGGCTTTCATCCCTTCCAGGGCCTTCAGCTGTTGCTGGATGACCATGTATGGGCCAAGGCCTCTGAAACATGAGTGAAAATAAACCTTTCCTCCTTGGAGTTGTTGGTGTCAGTATTGTGTCCAGTGATGAGGGAATAACTAAGATGGAAATCCATACCAGAGAAGTGGGGTTGTTGCTGTCAGTGTACTTGGTCATGTGGCTTAGAACTGGGAAAGTTTTAGAGATGTGGACTAGAGGATCCCTAGAATGCTGTAAACTGTGCTTAATAAAGACTATAAAGCTGACAGGAATTCAGTTTGTGAAAAGGCCGGTCTCCAGAGGTTTCGGATAGGAAAGAGGTCTCTTTAGAGTATATGTCTGTTACACTCTGGCAGAAAATTTGTCTACATTGTGCCTGTTTTTTTTTTTGGGGGGGGGGGGGAGTTTGTGGGAGATTGAGAGTAAGGGCCTTGGACTAACTGGCTGAAGAAATTCCAAGACAGTCCAGTGTTCAGGCTGTGACATGGGTACTGCTTGCTGTTTTGAGGGAGAGCCAAAGAGTGTAAAACATTTCCAGTTTTGCCAGAAAGCAAACTCCTGCAAAGTTGGATCACTAAGGAGCATGGTTGCTGAAAGAATTAGCCTTAAAAAGAAGCCAAATAGTTCGCATCATGACAATAGAAAAGATGCCTTAAGGGCATCTTAGGAATCAGGCAGACTCCACCCCCCTGTAGGCTGAAAACAAGCCAAAAATGCTACCTTTTGCTCTGAGAAGAGAGCCCCAGGGAGCACAGCTCATTTAGAACATCCTGTGAGGCCTCCTAGGAAAGTGTCCAAATTTTCTCATCTGGGTACTTGGAGGCAACTATGGCTGTGATCCACTGGGCTTTGCTACTGCTCAAGCTGGGAGCAGAACCTGGAATCTTTCCTGTGGTATTGCTGGTACAGGCATGCAGAATCCAAGATTTGTGAATTCACTGATGGTTCCATGCAGGTTTCAGCAAGTCTGGGAGGCCAGGCAGTATGGGACTTAAAGGGCAGTCTGTGAAGGAGTGGACTAAAGCAAAAGGAGCAGATACCAAGGACAAAAGAATTGCTGAAGAAAACTACAGGCAATAAGCAGAGCCAGACCACGCGAGGGACTGAGAGCAATGCCAAAGGGGCTGCCCAAACCCTTTTAAGTTGACATCTCCCTTTTGAGATGGGAATGTATATCCTGTGGTAAAGCTGGGATCAGGAGGCAGTTGATGGAACTCCATTTTATACCTCATGAAGACTAGATCTTTGGTTGGTAGTTAGGAATCTCAGGAAAGAAAGTGGATCAATGCCTATTTCTCTCAGTAGAATTTGGCAAGCAGAGCCCTGTCACCTTATGAAGTGTTAGAACTTGATAGTGTAACATAAAGAAGAGGAGAAGAGTGTCGCCTTCACTGTCTCTTTATGTAATTATCTGGCATTTTTATTTCCAGTCTTCTAGGAAAAGGAAAGCCTTCTTGTCTAGCAGCTTACTGGTTTGTGGTTGTCCCCACTACCGAGCTGGATGGACAATTATGAAGAATCTGTTCTTAGATACGTTCCTTTACATTGTCTGAAATTTGTAGGTATTGTCTCACATCTGTGAAAGTCGAAGAGAATATCCTTGGAATCATTCCAGTTTTACTGTATGCATGCTTGAGCTAGTTGGCTCATAAATAAATATTATCAGGATTTTACTGACATAGTATTATGTGAAACATGTTCTACATTTTTTTCACTTCATAACCTGACTTGAAAATTATGCACTTACCATCATTTACTTTACCTTTTACTATCAATGAACATCTAGGGTCTTTGTATCATTTTTTTTTATCATAGCAGTGCTACAATGAATAACTTTGTATAAAATGTTGAACTGTTTGTAGACAAAGAGTACATACCTTTCTTTCATTTCATTTTTCTTTCATTCTTGTTGGTATTGCCAGATTACTTGTTCAGAAGATTACAATGTAACTACATGGAAGAAAGCTGACTCTTCCCGGGGTGGTGGTGCATGCCTGTAATCAGTCCCAGCATCAGGGAGGCTAAGACAGGGGGGATTGTCCTGAGTCCAAGGCCAGCTTGGGCTCCATAGTGAGTTCAGGACCAGCCTAGGCTGCAGAATGAGACCCTGTCTCAAAAAAAAAAAAAAAAAAAAAAAAAGAGAAAACTTTCCATTCTCTTCCACAACTGTTTGATTCTTGCCACATAAGTACAGTTTTATTCGTTTTAAAAATATGAATGAGGGTGAACATTTTTGGAAATGTATTTAAGAGCTGTTTGTTTTTGCTGTGAATTTTCTATTCATATTATTTGCCCATTATTCTTCTGTAGGATTGTACCCCCCATTAATTTATAGAAGCCCCTCATATTAAAAGTAGTTTTATATCTATGATGTGCTGTGCACATTTTTTTTCTCTTGGTTAACATTTATCCTTTGACTTTTCTTGTGCCTTTTCCCCCACAAATTTATTTTTGTGTTGTATTAAAATATGTATAAACTAAACTTTGTAATTTTAGCCAGCTTAAAGCACACATCTCAGTAACATTGAGTGTGATCACATTGATTGTGCAGCTCTTCCCCTGTTCATCTCTAGAACCTTTCCACCATCCTAAATAGATATTTAAGGTTATGGGGTAACTTTTTCTCACTTTTTTACATTTATATCACAATTAGAAAGGCTGTTTTTGTTCTGAGTTTATTTAAAAATATTCTCTCATGTTTTTTTCTAGTACCTTTGTGATTCATCATTTGTATTTAAATCTGTAATATAAGACTGGGGGTGTAGCTCAGTGGTAGAGAGCTTGCCTAGCATGCATGAAGCCCCGAGTTTGATCCTGAGCACCACACGCACACACGCGCACACGTACACACTGCACACACACACGCACACAGAGAGACACAATTTTTTTTTTTAAAAAAAGAGTCCCTGGATTGCCATTTGGTCATTAGAACATGATGTGAGAGCTAGCTGGATTCAGGACATCTGGCAACATTAGTGATGATAGGGGAACAGCAAAGCAGTCATTTCCCAGAGTTATGAGGATTTCAGAAATTAAGCCTGAGCTAGACTGAGGAAATGTCGGAAAACACAGGTGCCACCACACTATTCATGTCTGCTGCTCTTATACAGAGACAAAGTCAGTACATGTATAAACCTGCTGGCAGATAGTTAAAGGCATCTGTGCTGAGAGATGCAGTAAACAAGCTTAGCCCCAAGACAAAAGGGACTGTCCCTTGGACAAGGCGTGTTACAAAGATGAACAGTTGGCCTGACTACGATTCTGAAAGGAGTGGTGTCAAAGGCCACAGGCTGTTCTCGTGCCTCTCCTGGGGTGGGGGTGGGGAGGTACATGTTTTTAACTGGTGCATAGACCTGACCAGCCAGTGGTGTGTGACAGTGGATCTGTTTATCATCACTGGATCACTGGCACGTAGCCCATGGGATCTCTTCACCCAGTCCTAGTGCCCCAGGTGTGCTGGCCTCCTGTCCTCGTTCCCTCAGGACAGTGAGGTAGGGCCTGGGTTGTCCAGCCCCCAGGCCCTTCATCTTGGGCTGCAAGCAAGCAGCATGACTATCAGTTCCATGTGCTCGGTCAGGTGAAGTAGAAATGGGTGGGAAGTGAAGACCTGAGACCTTTAACTTTTAGGTTTCTTGAAACCCAAGGAAAAACTGGGGAACCACCTCCTCTCAGAATTCTAGGGGACACCAGGCAGAATCACACACAGGGGAAGGTGTGTGAGTGATGCATTCTGAGGTTTCCTTGGCAGTCTGTGGGTAGTCTCGTGGAAGCACTTGAAGATTGTCTGTGTATGAGTGGGTGAGTTCCAGAACTTTCTGTCTTTACTATGATGAGCACAGTGCTTAGCTCAAAAAGGAATTAACTAAATCAGTGACAAAAAATGTCAGGTTCCAGAAACAATCTGAGGTTGTTCTGGGTTGGGGACCATGTTTAAGTTGGAGTCTCTGTTCCACCTTCCCTCTGTGGTTTTATGCCTGCCCCCTGTGAGTTCTCTGGGGCCTGGACATGTCTTCCTCACTGCACATCCAGCGCTTCCCACTGTGCCAAGCATATGCTGCGTGCTGGAACACTGAAGAGCTACATGACCCATTTCTGTTGTCCTCTCTGCGCTAGCGGTATCAGGTCTAAAGCAAGTGGCTAAATAGAAGATAGCCAATTGAGGCACAGGTATGTAGACAGATGCTTTAAAGTTTTTTTAAAATGTTAATAGCAGTTTACATAGAAATAGTAAATATTTAAATTCTTTGTTGGATTTTCACTTTTTCCCAATTACTAATAGGTTTCCTTGGCCTTTTTAAAATATGCCGTACATACAGTAACACTCATGATTTATTATACAATTTTGGCTTTTAGTAAATACAGTCATATAACCGTCCCTGAAGTCAAAACATCTACTCGTTTCATAATTTCCTAAATTCCCATTTGTGTCTTGTAGTTAATGCCCCCTGCAAAACTTTCCATTGCAGCTGGAAAACACTGATCAATTTTCCATTTTGATAGTCTTGCCTTTTGAGAAATACATACTTTAAAAAAATGATGCTGAGGATTTACCCAGCAGGCCCTTGACAATGGAGCTACATAGTCAGCCCTTTTATGTGTCATTTTGAGTCAGGGTTACACTAATTTAGCTCAGACAGGAATTAAACTTGTGTTCCTCCTCTTTGAGCTTCCCAAGTGCTAGAATTATATGCACCAACACACGCTGCAGCATGTGTGTTTTTTTGTCTAGCTGGCATACTACCTTTGAGGTTCACTCATGTTGTTGCTTACATTAACAGTGCATCACTTTTTACTTCTGAGGCATATTCCCATGAATGAATATGTTTTCGTTTATCTATTCACGACCTGAAGGACACTTGGGGTTTTCCAGTGTGTTACAGTCATCTCCCTGCTTCTTTTTTGTGGTTTGGGTTTCTGTAATACCCGTTACCAGCAATCTCCCTCAGAACACTTCTGTATCTTGAGAGAGATTACCTTTGTATCACTTTTATTAGTGTACTCATGTAATTGTTCTATTTCATTATGGTCATTGTTTTTAATCACTTTGTCTAATTCATACATTAAGCTATAAGAGATATGTATTATGGCAAAAATAGTACATATAAGGTTTGGTTCTATCAATAGCCTGTATAATTCTACCCCAAATGGTGCTTTTGGGCGATGGCGATAAGTGGTGTTGTCACTATGCCCAAGTCTCACAATTCCTTAATTATTCTCTGCTGCTCTCTTTTGTGAGTGCACAGACCTTCTTTGATGTTGAAGCCAATTAGAAATAAGATTTCTTTGAAAAACCAGACCCCAAACTTAAACCATATCCATATGCTGTTTTCTACTTCAAAGACAGTTTGTGGGTAGTGGCACAGAGTTCTTTCTTTGCATGAGGGGAGAGAGGGGAATAGGCTATTGTTTACATACTTCCTTGGCTGGTTGTGTCCTTTTTAGGTGACCTCTGTCTCTAGTCTTTCGGTGACTATAGAGAAACCTAGTGGTAGCTTGGGACATTCAGCCTCTGTCCTTGACTTGGGTGTTCTGAGACATCATATCTGGGGCAGATCACTTGCCCTGCAGTTCTTCTTTGCTACAGTAAGGGATGATATTGTTTGGGTGTGGTTTGCCCTGACAAAGTTCATATCCTTATTTCCAATGTAATGGCGTCACAATGGTAGGATCATAAAAATATTAGACCTGGTAGAAGGCATTAAGATCATGGATGCTGTTCTACCTTTATGAATGGATTAACATTATCACTTAGGCGTTTGGTCTCATGGGACTGGATCAGGTCTTGAGAGTGTGGTTATCATAAAAAAGCAAACCTGCCCGTTCCCCAGCCTCTTGCTCTTGTCTTCTCTCTAGGCAGTGTCTGTCTTCCTCAGGAGTTGAGCCAAGATGCTTTCTACCATGTGATGGGATCAGAAGATCCTCCTCATCAGAGATGGAACATGTGCAGCTTCCCAGTATTGGGGATTTCAGCCTCCCCAACTCTGAGCAGGATAACTTCTTTCTGTACTCAGCCTTGGATATTTTATCGTAGTTGCTATGACAAGTGCTTGACAGAATATAAGACAAATGGGCTAAGGCAGACCCAGTGAGTCTTCATGGCCTTCTGGGTCTGTGGGTCTGGAAATGACAGTTTTCTGTGACAGGAATGTTCCCTTTCCACCATTGCTCACCAGACACACAGGAGACCACAGAGCCTGCCCTGGTCTGGCTGACCCTTCCCTGTTGAATCATGAAATAGTGATTTCTCCCCATGAGGTGAGTTCCATTCCTGGAACTAGGTGCTTCCTAAATCCAGGTCTCTGAGGAAGGTGATCTGGCAAAAGGTTTAGAAGCCTTTAAAAGACACTTAAATTGATGTACATGCAGTGCTGTGTTCCATTAAGAAGTATATCAAAACACAAACCTAATGCTTTATTTGGACGATTTCCAGGCACTGAGCTGCTTTTTGAGCTGATACTGACTGGATTATTGGGACTTTCCCCAGTTGGACATTTCACATCCTTGTGACATACACAAATACTTCCCCTTTGAAGCACGCATGATAAGCCAAGAGAAAATCCAAAGATGGGAAGTGATCTTATGACTGAGGCCTTTCTTCAAGTAATCTCTTGCTGACAAGAATGCAAAGATCATTGATCCTCCTTTGCTGCTACATTTAGTTGATGTGGAAAGAAAAAAATAAATTCCAGAAATATTTCCATTGCATGTGTGCATCCCACAGTGTTCCATGCGCCTCTATAGGTAGATTGTTTGGATTCCATGCATGAAGTCACATGCCACTGATACTAGTGCTGGTGTGTAGTGTAAGGCTAGCTGCTCTGAGCCGGTGTCAGTCAGGCCTGAGAGGACTGGGGAGCATCTGATGACGCTAATGGCTGACCCGCTGGGAACCGCACCGTGCACTGTGTCCTACCGCTTCCCTGCTAGGACGGCCCTTTCCCAGGAGCCCTGTCACCAGCCCTTTCTGCCTTTACTGTTTGCCCAAATGTTAACTTCAATGAAGTGGAATTTGACCACCTTATAAAGATCACCTTTTGCCTTACACTAAACCGCATTTTCTACCTTTCTTTTCCTGTGGCACTAGCAATTTCTAAGATACTTTTAATACTACTGCACTATTTCATATTCTACAAGTTAAAGATAATCCTTATTCTGTAACTCTTCAGGAAGATGTCTGTGTCTACTTTACTCAAGCATCTAGAGCAGTGCCGGCTACATAGTGGGTGCTTAGTGAGAAAGTAATGCAGTGAAAGCCTTCACAGATGAGGGGTACAGGACAGGCAAACTGCGTTGCTTGTGGTGATGCTGGGGACCTCACCAATGCTAAGCAAGCATTCTGCCATAGAGCCACACCCCAGGTGGCACAGTGGTTTGGTTGTTGGTTGGTTTCCCTTTCTTGACTGCAAAGCTGGAGGAAGGATCTCACTTATACTTAATGAGACAGTGCTTTGGTGTCACAGAAACTGCAGCCAGCATTCTCCCTGCAAGCACAGCTGCAGTGCTGCTGCTGAAACAAAGGAGCCACAGCCCTGGGGAACTCCAGGGGCTCTGAGGAAGGCTGGTGAGTTCCTCTCATCTACCCCTGTTGCAGGTCCATCTGCTCCATTGTAGTAGGAGTTCATCTCCTTCTCTAACCACCCCCCCATCCCCGCCCTCCAGCACTCAATACTGGGGTTTGAACTCAGAGCCTCACAGATATTAGACAAGCACTGTATCGCTAAGCTATATGCAGCTCTTTTTATAGGATTTTATTTTGAAACAGAGTCTTGCTAAGCTGCTCAAGCTGGGCTCGAATTTGCTATTGATTCTCCCAGCTGGCTCCCCAGGCGCTGAGATGATAGGTATGTGCCACCAGTCCTGGTTGAATGTCTTTGTTGCTTCTGGCCCTTAAATTTAGCTGTCACAGGAATGCTTGGTGCACAGGAGGGACTGCTGCCTCTCCTTGTCAGCTCTGCTTCTCCACCTGCAGAGTAAGATCATGAGAACAGCTTTGGCGATCCATGGAGACGGAAGGAGAGGACGTGCCTGAAAACTTACAGCAGGACTACTCTTGCTGTGATTTAAATTTCCCTCTCTGTATTTGGACTGAAAAGGCATAGTCTCATCTTCCTCTCTTTTTCAGAAACAAGGACATCTACAATTATTTTTCTCTATTGTTTTTATTCACTTACTATGGCTTATGCTATAACAGCATGCCATTTTCAAGAATATAAGGAATAAGTTGAACCCTGAACTTAACCACTTTCATGGAGATGTCAGAAGTCCAGGAAAGCAGTTCAGACCTGAGGTAGCCTCTCACCTGGACCTTGAAGACATTGCCTGGGCAGCACAGGTTGTGTTACCAGCTGCTGCATTTCTCCCTCTGTAGGGAAGCTTGATTTTATATTTTCAAGTTGATTGCAACCTTGTTTTGTATGAGGAATTTACATTAGGCACAATAACAATCCCAGTTCTCTTCAAGGGTCAAAAAATATGTCCTGCTTTTCTTGGATAATTTGAAGTTGGAAGAGAAAATTGATATAGAGCCTGTACAGCTGTATGACCTTTTTTTTAAATTTTGGTAATGGATAAAACTTTCACTTATCGCACTTTATGAATTTCTGAATAATTCTACACTCCTTAAGGAACATGGAGCTGGATCTTTAAGAAAGACAGATGTTTCAACAAATGGTGCTGGGAAAACTGGACATCCACATGCAGAAGAATGAATCTAGACACACACCTGTAACCATGTACCAAAATCAAATCAGAGTGGGTCAAAAACCTAGATATTAAAACTGAAACACTAAAGCTCCTGGTAGACAAATTAGGCAAATATCTAAAAGGCATAGGTGTAGGCAAGGACTTTCTAGATAATAAGACACTAAAAACAAAAGAAATAGCTCCGAGAATTAACAAATGAGATTAGGTCAAATTAAAAGCTTTCTGCACAGCAAAGGATATTATCAACAGTATAAAAAGAGAACCGACAGATTGGAAAAAAATATTCACCACCAATATCTCAGATAGGAGGCTCATATCCAGAATATACAGGAAACTGAATAAAAGTAAGCCCCTCAAAATCAAGGACCTTATTGAAAAATGGGCAAAAAAAAATGAAGAGGCAGTTCACTCACAAAGAAGTTCAAATGGCCAATAAATACATGAAAAGATGTTCAACATCCCTAGCCGTAAGAAAAATGCAAATCACAGCATCAGTAGGATACCATCTCTCCAGAGAGAATGGTGTGTATCAAGAACACAAACAGCAGTCAGTGCTGGTGAGGCTGTGGGGAAAAAGGAACCCTCCTGCACTGCTGGCGGGAATGTAAACTGGTACAACCACTAGAGAAAGCAGTATGGAAGTCTCTGGAAAGACTGGAAATAAATATCCCCTTCGATCCAGCGATACCTCTTCTGGAAATATTCCCGAGAGAATTAAAAACAACACATAACAGAGATACATGTATACGCATGTTCATGGCATCACAACTAACGATAGCTGAAATGTGGAAGGCACCAAAGTACCCATCAACAGATCAGTGGATACACAAACTGTGGTATTTATACATAATGGAATACTACTCATCTATAAAGACAAATAGGTTGGAGGCTTTTGTAGGGAAATGGAGGCAACTTGAGACCATCATGCGCAGTGATGTGAGTCAGAAACAGAAGGTGAAATATCGAATGGTTTTCCTGATATGAGAAACCCAGATCACAATTATTTCATAGAACTTAATGTGGGGAATAATGGGAACTGGAGGGGAGAGGGAGGGATGAAAAGAGAGAGGGGGGGATTTGTAATTTTGCCATGATATGTATATGCACAGAATACTCAAGATCAATGTAAACTTCAAATATTGCACTTATATATATCAATAAAATGGGGGAAAAGAAAGATGTTTAATTTTCAAACCCTGCCCTCCTAAGGAATTGTGACATTTTGGGACCAATTGAGCGAAGCAGCCCTTTTGTATTACGAGGACTTCCTCATGATAGTGCCACATGCAAAGGATGCACAAAGAGGATCCTTGTGGCAGGTGGCAACAAACATCCAGGGAAATCCCCAGAGAGCTTTTTGGAAGGTCATTTACCTGGGACAGAGGTGGTCCTTGGGGCCAGACCAATGACCTTTCCATATTCATGCAGACCTCCCTTGCAAAGGAGGTTTTTAAGTAATTTATTTCCCCAGGGGGCTGGGGCAGCTGGAAGCCAAACATTAGCATCAAGCCTTTTAAAAATAGAGACTGGCGAATTTTAGAAATGCTTATCCTTGAACAGTCAAGTGGAAGCGCGAATATTTTTAAAAGCATCGCTTTAACCCCTTCTCTCAAGCCAGGGGTGAGCGTGGTGGGAGAGGGGTACTATGTTCTTTGTGAGAAATGACCAGTGGCCTGATTGTGTTGTTCTGTGTGCACTGGGGTCTGTGTGCATTTCCTGCCCACCCCCATGGGACTTGGCCAGTGCATACATACCAGGTTTCTTCCAAGTGGGAGGCTGACCTTGTGCCCCTAGGTCCATTGCCAGGAGCTGGCTGAAGTTCACCACTGCTGCCATCAGCCTCTGGCTTGGTCAAACAGTATTTGAAAACTGGCATGATGTTTTCCTTTGGGCTTTCCTGTATGTTCCTCGTTGAGTGTGTATTGCTAATTGGAGAGAACAGAGTGACTAGAAAAAGGAATGATTATGAGGTGAAGCTCTGTGAAGGCTTTCTAATTGGAGGGAAAGTTTGGAGGTGAGAAGGCCTTCAGCCGGATGCAAAGCTCTGTTAGAGTATTGACACAAGGATGGATGGAGGGGCTGGAGGAATGGCTCAGAGGCTAAGGCATTTGCCTAGCAAGTGCTAAGTCAAAAGCTAAATACCTAAGTTCAATTCCCCAGCACCACATAAGCCAGGCATGGTGCCGAGCATGGTGGCACACACCGGTAATCCCAACACTTGGGAAGCTGAGCGCCAGCCTGGGCTCCGTCGTGAGTTCAAGACCATACTGGGCTACACAGCGAGACCCTGTCTTAAAAAAAAAAAAAAAGGATGAATGGATAAAGGCAGAAGAGCAGCCACTTCAGCTTCATAAAGAAAAACAACTTGTGCTTCAAGAAGGGTCTTCAGCTGTCATCATAACCAGAAATATGCCTCAGGGTTTCGTGTAGGAGCTATATGTCATGTGTCGTCTACAAGTCCAGCTGCCTAAAACTTAAACTGTTCTCTCATTGCCTGCCCTGGGCATAAACATTGTTGGGGATCCTTGGTGCTTGAGAAGAGGGGGTTCCAGAGATGAGTGTGGCTTCAGAGAAATCCCTAAGGTTGTCTGTGTTCAGTTAGGTTTTTGTCACTGTTGCAGATGAGCTGAGAGCTTCAACTTAAGGAGGAAAGACTTACGATTATTGAAGTTTACATTGATCTTGAGTATTCTGTGCATATACATATCATGGCAAAATTACAAATACCCCCCCACCCCCCTTTTCATCCCGCCCTCTCCCCTCCAGTTCCAAGGTTTTAGTCCATGGTTGGCTCACCCTTTGGGCCTGTGGGCCTTTGGTGAGGTAGAGCACATGGAGGAGGAAGCTGCTTGTCTGTGGCAGCGGGGAAACAGAAGGGACTTGTCCCCGTATTTTCCTCGAGGGCCTGTCCCCAGAGACCTGACTGTCCTCTTCCAGGCCCTACCTCCTAAAGGTTTCATCACGTTCCGGTAGTGCCACAGACTGGAATTCAGACTCTAA
Source organism: Ctenodactylus gundi (assembly GCA_004027205.1). Classification (NCBI taxonomy): domain Eukaryota; kingdom Metazoa; phylum Chordata; class Mammalia; order Rodentia; family Ctenodactylidae; genus Ctenodactylus; species Ctenodactylus gundi. Next base: position 180,933 of record PVKB01002121.1, read on the forward strand.
CGTATGGTTGTGGGGCTCCGTTTAAATCCAGACTGTACCAGCCGCTATGTAGTGCTTTTCTCCTGGAGCGACCTGGGCTGGTATCATGTGTACGTGCTACACTGAGAGCTAACAAGCCTGGCACTTGCTCTTGCCATTTGTGAGGTATCATTATAATTAACACATTTCTAAACAGGTTTTGATGTCGAGGTGTGCTTGATCTGTCTCTGGGCCAATCAGGATTAATGGGATTCTTGATGTCCCAGAATCTCCTCATCTTGGTAGGCATGTTGCGGTGTCAATAGCTGGGACCAGTCTGTATCAGCGTCCTGTGGTTTTCAGCAGTCATCTGCCAGTGATGGATCCAAAACCAGGTCTGCCTACTGCCTTTTGCAAAGCTGTCTGCTCAGAATAGCTTTTCTATTTTTAAATAAATAAAATTCTGTGATGTGAGACTTACATTCTTTGTAAGATTTAGATTATAATATGAGATTTAGACTTTTCAGTTTCTGTAAAGTTTTATTGGGACATAGCTACATCTATTTGTTTGGATTATAACTGCTTTTGTGCTACAGTGGCAGAGTTCCATGGGTGACAGGAACTGTGTCACCCTCATAGCTGAGAATATTTATGGTCTAATTCCTTACTGTTTGCCAACTAATTCATCATTAAAGAAAGCATATTGTGTGCTTGCCCTGTGTTTTTAGGGACCTGAAATGTAATAAATTAATTCTGTCAATATTATAAACTAACAGTTATTATTTAGATCACACATTTTATTCTCCTACCTCAGTGAAAGAGTGAAAATGATGGACAGTGAATTAATGAATAAGTTAATGGGTGTGGAAAGCCATTGTCTGGAAGAGAGCTTTGAGAGAAGGAGAAACTTCATTTCTCCTCTTCTACCCTCTGTCTTTTCATCAACATGATTGTGAAAGTTTTAGGGATATACCAAGAAGATGATAGGACCAAATAGCAAACCGCCCACCACTTGAATTCTCCATTTAGCAGCGTTTTACCATTTTCATTTTCTTTGTCAGTCTATCCATCCACCCACCCCACCTGCCTTCCCATGTACTTGCCTGCCAATCTATCTCAGGCTTGGTGCGTTTCAAAATAAAATGCAGATACTACATTTCACCTCTAAGTTACTTTTATTTCTGCTATTGGCTTGGCATAGTGGAGAGGGGCGGAAATGGCTTCTGATTGAAGGCAGCATCAGCCCAGGAAATAGGGCACGCCTGTAGGCCAGGCAAGGCCAGGCTGGGGCACGCCTGTGTCCCTGGTGTGCTCCTGAGAGCAGAGGGTAGTGCTAGGCAGCTCGCTGTCTGGTGAACCTGAGGATAGACTTCGGCAGTCAGGAATCCTTTTTTGATGCTAATCTTGAGTTGCTTCCTTGTGCCAGTTCATTTTCTTACTGCCATTCTCTGGTCCTTCTCCTTAAGGTTAATTTAAATATTTTTGCGTAGTACTTTACCTCGTTTAAAGAACTATTCTTGAGTAGTATTGATCCCACTATGATCCTGTGGGAGTTATTATCTTAATTTTTTAGGAAACTTTTTTTTTGCGTATTGCTCTGTGTGTCGCATAGTGATCACAATGTAGGTAGTTAATTTTAGCTTTTTTGAGTGGTATTAAAATTGAGCAGGGCCTTCACACTGAGCTACATCCCTAGCTCTCTTTTTTTACCTTTTTGTTTTGTTTTGTTCTTTTGAATTTTGAGGCAGGATCTCACTAAATCACCACCTCACCCTGGCTGGGCTCCTGCCTCAGTCTCCCAGAGTGCTGGGTTATAGTTCTGTGACACTGGGCTTGCGTAGGAAATATTTTAATTAACCTCCTCAGTTTATGTTTTTCTAATGGAAGGGTGGTGTTAGCTTCATCATCCAGGCAGCGATTATTATTTTAAATGGAATTTGACTTTTAAACATTGATATTGAAGAAATGAGGTTTTGATGGACTTTGGGCATCCTCATACAATGCGTGTATATCCACTGTTTAGGAAAACGTGTCTTGTTCTACTTGAGAGGCTGGGAGTAGAGCGTGTTTCTGGGTGTGCTGTGGTTTGTGTATGTGCATGTGAAGTATGTTATGGGTGTACGTGTACGGTGTGAATGTGGTATGTGTACACTCGCATGTCTTGTGTGTGTGGTTTCTGCATACTGCGTGAATACTACATGATGCATATAGTATGTGTGTTTGTGTATGGGGTACATGAGTGTGGGCATGTGGTGTGCACGTACATAGAGTGTGTAGTTTGTGCTTGTGGATGTGGAATTTGTGATGGGTCCTGTAAGGGTGTGGTGTGTAGGGTGTGAGCTTGTGCCTGTGTGTTTTCAGAAGAAGCGGTGGAGATTGCCGTAAAAGGTGCCTTTCTCACGCTCCACTGTAGGTAGAGAATAATGTACGGAAGCAGCAGATAGGAAGTGTGGGGCTGAACGTTAGAAGAAAATTGTGGTGAGAGCCAGATCGCTTCAGAGATTGAGGAGTGGCATCCTCATAAAATCAAGTCCCTGAAGCTATAAACATTAGAGCAGAGCCCCAGGCAAACTGGGGGTTGAATGATCTCACTTTCATAAAAGAAGTACCAGCCTGCTTCAATCCACAATCCCTCAGGAATTATGGTTTAATGGTTCAGAATGCTTGGTAACTGTGCAGATGGCTTAAAGACTAGTATCTTCCTAGTTTTACTTTAAGGTCAAAGGATTCTAATTAAAGCTAAAACAACACTCTCAATGTCATTGTTTAAATGAATTTACCAAAGCCACAGTTGTGGCATCTTCTCAGAGAAAATTAAAGATATTAATTTTGCACAGAAGTATAGACTGATATTTGAGCCAAGTAATAGCACTGAAGAATAATTTAATGATCTAACTTTTTGTAGGAAATTTTAAAAAGGAATTTTCTCTCTGTTTTAAAAGGTAAGAGTGGTCGTTGTGGGAAGAGGGGCGGAAAGATAAGAAAATTCACTCTAATCTTACCACACAAAGAGATTCATTATAAATATTCAGTTATTTGCCAGTTATACATGAAGATGTCTGAATATGAGGAGACTTGGCTTACTGTGCAGATCTGTGTTCATATCATAGATACAAAGACAAACTCTTTTATTTTCTCAATTTCAAAGGCCTGAATCTGAAATGCGCTGACAGTCTGAATAACATGGTTCACTTGTTTTTGAGACATGTTGTTAGGACAAACATGTGAACAGATTTTTAAAAAAAATATTGAAATAAGTAAGACCTAAAATTTATGGAAAGTTTCTCTGCTCAGCTCTGTTCTTTCTTGCCAATGTGACTAGAATTGCCTGTATGCTAAAATGAAAGTTGTGAGAGGTTTAAAAAAAAAAGAAAAACAAAACAAAAAACTGTATCTGATTAAACATTAAATGTTACCTGTAGTTAAAAAGTTAAATTGTGAAATAATAGTGAATTATTATAGCTTACAAACTGTTACTATATTTTTAAAATTAATTGTAAATTAGTTTTAAAACTTCAGTGTTTTTGAGTTTATATCTGTAATGGATGTTTGTATTTGTTAGAGTAAATTGGTTAGGAAACTTAACAGGCTGAATAGACTCATTGGTTCATCTGTATATATGTGTGTGTAAGATTTTTTTTTGAAAATTATGTGTAAGCTTAAGTTTCCTGAAAATAATGAGAATTATATTATAAAAGCTTAACATGTATAGATTTCCCCTAGATTTCAGGTATATACATGTATGGTTTAAGATGCATAAATTATATGCCCTTACAAAAACCAAGAGTAGCCTTTTCCTGACTACTATTACATCTGTTTATGAAGACAGCTTACATTAATAATTGATAATAAGAACATCAGTGTCACATAGTAATTCTAGTTGCTATACACATTGTACCAAAGTGTAGTTGCTTATTTATCATATTATGAGCCCCTTAAAACAACCTGTGTCTTAATCATCTTTTAATTCTTAGGATTTACATAAACTTGACACATAAATCATCTCTGAATTATTGAAAATTTGGACTCTAACAGACATACCACAGAAATATTTTAAGCTTTTCTTATTTACCCAAACCTTACACAGAAATGAAAATAATTTGAAAGAATTTCCAGGTATATTCTCATACTTTACCACATTTAATTAAAATAATTGAGAATTTCCAAGTAGAGATATTTCTTTTTGCACATAAGTTGTCAGAACTATCTTTTGTGATAAAACCACAATATTAAAATAGAACATCTTTGTAATTACCTTTGAATATTCATTGCTACTTTTATTCCTCGGACAGGCATTTCTGGTAAATACGTATGCAGCATTCCCTATTCAGATTATAGCCATGTCAAGTGGAAGTGGCTTTGACACTGAAAGATGGAAAAAGACACCGTAGCCTTATGTAGTGATAGATCAGCCTGTACCCTACGAAAAGCAGTGTGTGACTTTCAGAAGTCGTCGTCGTGATTAGCTGATAAAATGCAGATGAGGAAATGGGGTCTTTTCTTCAAACTGAAGAAGAAGTAAAGAGAATTGGAAACTCTCAGGGTATATGCTCATGAATTACTATTTTTTTTTATCTCAACAAACATATTTTGGGTTCATCTATCCATTGTCATGAAGTGCTTTTTACATGTTAACTATCAGCAGATTTAGTTGGGACTTGTCTCGGCATTGCCCCTAGTAATGCGGTAGAATCCTCCTTCGCTGTGTGTCTGTCTCATACCTATCCCAGCCATATGTAGTTCTTCCTGCTGGTTACAATCAGATGTCATTGTTTTCTGCTGTTGCTTGTCTTGTCTTCAAAATGGTGTACATCAGGTAGTTGTACACAAGTTGTCGAAACTGTCTTTAGTGATAAAATCACAACATTAAAGTAGACCGTCCTTGTAATTAACTTTGAATATTGGTTGCTACTTTGATTCCTTGACAAGGCATTTCTGGTAAATCCATATGCAGTATACCCTGTGTTGCACACATTGTGCCATACTGCATCTTTATATTAAAATGGTGTTGATAGTTAACATGGAGTTAAAATGAATTTTTGAGTAGAAGTTAGTAGATTATTTTAAACCCTGAAGGTAATGAGAACAGCAAGAGTTACAAGCTCAGCTTTGATAGGGAAGCATCAGGAGCTTACTTAAAAGCAAATGAATGAACGAATAAACTACTAAGGGCCCAGCGAAGTTTCATACTAATTTGCTTGAAGGACTTTAAAATGATTGAGCTCAGTTTAATTCAGGATTAACACTGAAAGAAAGATTAATGCTGTGTTTTCTAAGGTGGAAAATTGCTTATTAATAATAAGTAACATTTCCCAAATTCTCAAAGCAGGTCAGATGGTCGTAGTGGTTAGTAGTGCTTCTGTGGATCATTCTGGAGGTATTGCATCCCCCTAAAAGGCTGTTCTATTTTGCTGATTTGACAGATGAGAAGATGGAGGCTTGATTAGATAATGGGATTTGCAGTGGTCTCACAGAGTAAGGAATAATACCAGGTTAGGAGCCAAATGTGTCAGACAGCTGGCCTTGGACCAGTCCCTGCCCACTGTTGAGCTTTGTCTGTAGTTTAGTAGGAAACTGAGAGTGGACTGCACATTGTTAGGCTCCTTGTGTGGTAGGATTCCAAACTTGGTTTTGCTTTGTGTAGTGTTCATTTTGAAAGAAAAATCAGTGCTGATTTATGAAGCACCTGTGGCATTGATTGGCTTACATTCAGTGATTTATTGAAAGTTCGCCATGTATCCTATGTGGCAGAGAACATCATGCCCATATTAAGGATGAAGAAATTGAGGCTGAGTGCTAAGTTGCTGAAATACCAATGACTAGTGAGAAGTGAAACCAAGGTCCATGTGACTGTGAGGTGAATTCTCTTACCCTTGCCCTTGTGGATCTGTCTGGCTTCAGAGACTGTAGAGCTTTGAAATGACACACATTTCCTTGTCCTCGCTGTAGCAGAGTCCACGGAAATGCATGAAATGTTATGATCACATGTAGCTATTCCAATAACTTGGTTCATTGTTTATATCTCTTTTTTAAACTAAGTATCTTATTAGGACTATATGGGTGACATATTAGACAAATAATTTTTTCTACAGTGAAGGATGATGATACTAAAATTGTTTTAATTATTTAAGATAGAGTATATATTATATAGAACAAGGTAGAGATTGTTAAAAGTGCTTTTGAAAGTACTGTTTAATGTTTCACATTTACACACAAATTAGTGCAGAATCCTTAGTGGTGTCAGTGATGGTTCTGCTAAGAATATCTGAGACATACGATTGGATGAGGAAGATGTCCTTACCACGGGAGAGGGGGAAGACAAAAGAGTGACCTTTTCCCAAAAATAAAATTACAGTTACTTCCTTTGTGAGCATGTATTTCACTTTTCCTCAGTGCTTGCATTTGCAAATAATCACTTTTAGCATGGATAATTTCTAACACTTAACAGGTAAGTGTGCTTTTGTTTTGGATTTAGTTTCTTTAAACTTACTGTTAATAAATATTTTCTGAAAGTAGATATGTAGCTTCTCACATAATCTGCCAAAATGACTCCATGGATTATATTTTCTTTTGTGGACCTTCCTGAAAACTCATTATTTGTTTTTAATCTGAGACTTTTTTCCTGTAGCTGCTTTAATTAAACATTACATTGTTTAGCAATACAGTTTGAGATGGATAAGGTGATAAAAACTAGAGCAAAATGCAAAAGACTAGCTTTTTAAATGTTCAGATCAAATGCATTATCATCTAGCGTGTTTGAATTTCATTATAATACTGTGCTACAGGTGTGACGGTTAAGACTCGGCAGATTTCTTATGGCCCTAGTTAATACTCTTTTGTATTTACAAACAAATTTATGTTGGGATAATACAGGTAGAGGTTGTAAGTATGTGGTCTTCCGGAATACAAGTATTCTTTGAAATGATTTCAGATAAAATTTCACAAGAAGAACATGCATGTTTAAGGATATAAGATATGTTCAAGAAATGTAAATTATTACCCAAATTTTAGGAAAGCGAGGAGAAAAATCTATAACGCCACTAAATAAAATCTCTGTTGGAGTGTTGGCATGCTTCAAATATGGAATGTTCTCAAAACTGTCATGTATTTCAGAGATGGTGGTTGGATCTTGGGGCCCAGTAACTCACCAGTGCATTATTCCACATAGTAGCTTAATACCTGAATGTCCTCCTTCGAGGTGAGGCCTGGTAGGAAGAGGTGGGTCACTGGGGGTGTCACATGGAGAGGTGTGACCTTGTCTGTGGCTCTTCTCTGCCACTGTGATGTGCTAGGCCCTTCTGCTGTGTGGTTTCTCCTTGGAGCTGCCTGATCATGAACTGAACCCACTGAAACTGAGCCAAAAAATAAACTTCTCCTATTTTAAATTGTAGGTATCAGTTAGGCATTTTTTTTTCCAGCAACAGAAAAATGACCAAAACAAGTGTGTTTGTATATGTGTGGGTTCATGTACATATTATGTAAATATTATTGGTATATACACACATACCAGGAAAAGTTGTCTTAACATTTCTTTTAAAACAATCTGTGCCTTTGTAAAAATAGTTTTGTAATGTTAATGACTATAATATTTATATTTAATAGCAAGATTTGGGTAGATTTCCACAAGTAGTGTTTTTCCCAGGCTCTTATTGATGAGATGTGTTATGAATAGAAAACTTTGAACTGGGGTGGGAGGTACTAGGATAGTGTTAATTTTTAGATGAGTGTTTAAGATTAACATAAAGCTAATTTCCTCACTAGTATTCACCATGTAGGAAGAAAGACATTTTGTTAGAGGGAGAAACTTAAAAATGAAAATTTAAGTTTGTTCCACTTTTCTAGGGGGAAATGGCCGTTTAGTTCTGGCTTCTGGCAGATAGATGATTTGATACACCTTCACAGCCCCCTCCTTCTCCACAGGAAAGCCACTCCCGACCTGAAAATTGGCAATGTTTAGGCCTGTGGTTGGCATGCTCACATATTCTGGAGGACTTCGGGTATTGAACAGATGGCTTTTTAAGATTACATTTCTATCTGGAAGACATTGTCAACTCCCCCTGCACTTTGCAGCAAGTAGACAACTCCTGGAAATAAAGGCTATCGGAATAGCTACTAAAGTGCTCTGCCACCTTTTTATTTCAGGCCTTCAAAAGTCTGGTCTCCTTCCACCTTGTAAACCAACTTCCTGGTGAGGTGGTAGGAAATGCTTAATGAGCTTTAAAAATGGTTCCTGATTCAACAAAAGGACTATTAATAATCTCAACTCCACCAGCTACTTGGAATAAAGAGATCTCAATATGTGCCGTTATTAAATTGGACAGAATATGGGAGCACTAGAGCTCCTCACAAGTAGAAGCTCTGAGTAATTCATTATATCCTCTCAATTTTAGGCTGGTGTGGAACCTACTGGGAAAATAATGAGTCAGTCTAAATGCTTAGACTTGCCCTCTTTGGCAGGCTTGGGCAGGGTATTTCAGCCATAAAGTAAGGGGGCTCCTTGCTTTATCTCACAAGTTCCCTTCAGTGCTATCTTTTAGTAATTCCTCATGGGTGTGTCATTTTGCCACACCCCAAATGTCTCAAAGAGAATTTTCTTCTTCATCTTTGCCAGTTGTCTTTCTGTTTCAGCCCTCCCCGCCAACTCCCCCAGTCCTTTCATATTCTCAGTACTCCACATTGCACAGTCATCTACCTTGTTGTCTGGGAAGTTGATTTCCAAGTAAACAAATTTTCCTGCAAAGAAGCCAAGTAATATAAGCTAAGTAACAGGTTAGTGGAGGGAAATTATTGTAAAATACAGGTTTTAGTATTATATACAGACTCGGTGAGGCCAGCAGATCAGGAGTAGAAATTAACTGATACTTAATAGTTCCCAAGAGAAGAGAGGCCACACCATGGTACACAGGGCCACATAATAACACTAGAACTGGTCAGGAGGGCAATGGAGCCAAGGAAAAAGTGGGCAAGAACCTGCTTGTTGATTCTGAAGAAAGGCACCGTTAGGTCAGGGTAAAGTTTGGGATTGGCTAGTCTTGAGTAATTTCAGTGGGCTCTGGATCATATGGGCTGTTGGCAGGCTGTTGGCTACCTGGCTGCTGGTTGATTAATTAAGGCAGGAGAATTGTGCTGTGGGTATGAGGGACAGAGAGAGGAGGCGGGCTGACTGGGTGTGGGCTTGGATGGAGATGGGTTGGTTTACATATTAAAGGTGGCTGGGGGTAGTCCTGTACTCTCTGTAGAAGTAGGTTAGCCCTGACAGAGACGGTTGCTCCACGGCCAGCAAGTTCTCAGAGTCAGGGAGATGATGGGCAAGGTTCAGGTCAAGGGGCTTGGTGTGTTGGCTTTGGGTAACCACATGCACTGCTCTTCTCTCTGGCCTCTCACCTTCTCTCTGCCCCCTCCCTCACACTGTTTTGTGGACTTCATTTCTTTTATTCTTGTATCTATTTTTCTACAAAGATACAAACTTAGTAACATGATATGATAAGAGACATTTGCCATTTAAAAAGCTCTATTGATTTATACTCTTTTTTTCTTTAAGCTAATACTAAAATGCTGAAATAGTTCTTCTGTTCTCTAACAACAATGAAATGCCGGACGTATCCGGAGTTACTGCTGTTCCTCAAAGAGGAAAGCACAGGGTTTTTCATATTGGTGTTACTTGGGCGGCGGGGGGAGGCAGCCATTTCTGAGCCAGTGTTCACATAGTTGTTTATGTTCTTGGGGAACATAATACTGATTTTCCTTCCGGCTTATATGTGCTGAAGTTCACCATATACTTTAACTGAGGTTTTCAAGCTGGAGTCTTCCTTTGTATTTTAGAATTTGGTTCTGTTTTGGAGGGGTTCCATAGAAGGTTGTAAAGAACACATCTTTTGGTTATTGACCACTTTGTTCTTTTGTGGTTGGTTGGCATGAATTATCTCAGAGTAAAGACCAGATACGTCTGGCAGGAAGAAAAAGTTCTTAATATCCCTGTTTCCTCCTTCATATTTAAATTGCAGGTCACACAATTCAGATTATTTTTACAAGTAGTTTAGAATGGGAAGACATTTCTCATTCAAATAGTTTATATTTCAGCAAGAAATAACATTCTTCCCTAGGATTAAATGTTAATATGCTGGTATGGTTTGGATATAGTTTGTCCTCACCCAAGCTCTTAAGTTTCTTTCTTTTTGTGTATTTTTTTTATTAGATTGCTTTTCAGCTCTTAGTAGCACTGCCACGTGATCACCCAAGTGGCAGCAGAGCACTGAAGGAAATCAAACTGTCATCATGGTAATGCTTTTCCACAGTTTATATTGATAAATTGAAGTCTATAGACAAATTCAAAAAGAGCAAATTATCATCACTGTCCATTTCCCTGTTTTTCATCTTTCCCTCTGTCAGATCATCTCTGTTTTAAAAAGCATTTCGAGGTAATTTTCAGATATTTGTACACCTCATCCTTCTGAGTCTTCATCATGCCGATTGTTGTCTAGAGGTCAGCATTTGTTTATTGTTGTGCTCAAATTTATATGTTGCAGAATGCACACATCCTACGTGTACCCGTTGATGGGCCTTGGCAAGTAGATTTCCTGGGTCACTTAAACCTCTGTCAGAATCCATCACCCGGGAAAGTTCCTTCATACACTCCACAGTCATTTCTATTCCACCTCACCCAGTGAAATCCCTAATGCATTTAGCGTAACTCTTTCTTAGACCTTAAGGTGGGTAAAGTTGTACGCTTTGGTATAAGAGTTCCCTTACCAACTGCATGTGTTTGCTAAGGCTGTTGTAACAAAATACCACAGACAAAGTGATTTAAATAACAGCAACTTACCATTCTAGAAGCTACAAGTTGAAGATCATGGTTTCAGCAGGGATGTGCTTCCTCTTTTGGTGTGAGTGGAAGGGTTGCTTCAGGCTTCTTTATTAGCTTCTGGAAGTTTCTTACTTGAGGTGGCGTAACTCCAATCTATACATGGCTTTCTCTAGCTGTGTCCAGTTTTTCTCCTAAGAACCTAAGGTCTTCCCAAGAACACCTGTCATTTTGGATTAGGAGCCTACCTTACTGAAATGCCACCTCATCTTAGCTGTATGTGTATACTTGTAGTGTCCTTACTTCCCAGTAATTTTACATTCTTAAGTATTAGGGTTACATAAGCACATGAAATTCAATGCACAGATTTTACGAGGTCATAATCCAACCCATAACACCAGTACTGATGTTTTCACATGTTTCAGGGGCTTATTTCTTGATGACTGCAATTGTTCAGACCATTATCAATTATAGGCACCATGTTTGATTATCATGAGTAAAGCTACTGGGAACATTTTTGTACTAGTCTTTGTGGACACATACTTTTGGTTCTCTTGGATATATGCTCTAACACTGGAGATAGGGATTAATCTGGAGATAGATTTGAGGGTTATATTTCTGCAAGCCTGAAGACCCAGAGATGCACCTATCTACCTTGGCTAGCATTCTGGGCATCTCTTCCTTCACCAAGGTGGAGCAGCCACAAACCACAGAGCTGACTTGTTAAAACTGGGTACTATCCTATGGTTTGTTTGCACCAAAACTCATGTTGAAATTTGACTCCCAATGTGGCAATGGTGAAAGGTGGTGAGTACTTTAAGAGGTGCTGGGTCTCAAGAGTTCTTATGAAATATGAGTGGTGTTCTTGTGGGAATGGGTTAGCTTTATTATTAGATTGGCTCCCTTTATTCTCTCTTCCACAGACTCCGGCTTCCCCGTATGCATTTTCTCCATCCACCAGAGCAGTCTATGGCTCTCAATAGAAATCAGGCAGGTGCTGATGTTTTCCCACACAGGAACCATGAGCCAAAATAAATCTTTTTTTTTTTTCTTTGCAAGTGATCTAATCTCAGGTATCATTTATAGCAGTAGAAAACAGAGCCATCTTTTTTTTTTTTTTTTGTTAGTTTAGATTTTAAGCCAGTCTTTTGGTGTGGTTAAAGACAAATCTTCACAGATTGAAGGGCTAAAGGCATGATTCGGGAGAGCTGGAAAAGTAAATCTGGGAGATTGCCCTTATTCCCAGCACACTGGTGACAGTGCATGAAGAACAGGATAGCAGGTGAGGTCTCCCAAAGCTGCAGGGAGAAGGGAAGGGAAGAGGCCCTAAGGAGCCACCTGGGCCCATAGCAGGGCTTGGAGAATGGCCCTACATGGTTTCCTCCTGACCTGACAGGGGAAAGCGCCCAGCTACCTCTTTTAGGGCAGTGGTGGTCCTGGTAACTGTGACAGGGAAGCTGTAACCAAACCAGAGTATTGCCACAGTACCTGACAGGACAATCCTGAAGATAAGCATCACTGTGCAGTCATCCCATGCAGCAAGCTGTGCTGCTGATAGAGACACGAAAGTCTATCCTGCAACAGATGCAAGACTGAGATGCTTTTGTGGGCCAGCCATCGGCAGCCGGGATCAAAACAGACAGCTATACTTCGGAGTAATCTCGGCTGCCAGTAAGCCAGGGGTCTTTGTAGGCCGAGGGTCCTCGTGATAACCAAGATCAAGTTCTCAGACAACCCAGAGGCCTCCAGGGCTGGCTCACCTTCCAGGCTGCTGTCTGGGAAATGTGACACTGTGCGTCTAGTCTGGTCTGGGCCATCTCTGGCCCCAGCAGGAGTCCCACAGTCCAGAGCTGGTGAGGAAGCTAGCCTGCAGTGAGGGCTTACTGCTTCCTAGGAAGTTGGGCTTAGTGATGTTGTCCAGTACGTGCATCTCCCTGGGCCTCTGGACCCGGGATGTCATTCCTAGCCTGTCTGAGCGTCCTAGCAAGGAGCAAGAGGGATATCTATGGAAAGACGGGGTGTGTGAGCTTGAGCAGTGATGGGGCCCTACTGTATGTTAGGGTTCGTGAATCTTGTCATCCTTTAAAACTCTTTCTCTGCAAAGCCTTGGCAAACATTGGCATTGGTGACATCTATTTTACCTAAGTACAATCAGGAAAATTGAAATTATTATTTTGTGTGTGCACATCATAAAATGTACCTTTTTTTTTTTTTTAACTTTTAAGTGCACCATTTAGTGGCTGTAAGTTCATTCACATTGTTGTGCTGTCATCACCAGCTATCCCTCTCCAGAATGTTTCATCTTCCCAAACTAAAATTCTGTGCCCCTTAAACACTTAACTTCTCATTCCTTGTCCTCCTAGCCCTTAACCACTATTTTATTCCCTGTGTCTGAATTTAAAACTGTTTTGAGAAGGCACATCCTGCTTCTTGACATTGTTGATATTTAAGTTTCAGCTGGCCATCTAGGCAAGAGACCAAGTAAAATCCTAGTCAACAGACTCTTGGAGTGTGGACTGTCTTGACTTCCATCTGTCGTATAAGGTGGTGATTAGAAACCCTTGGCAGTTGCACAATCTCTGACCTTCCCCCAGTATTCTTTGTATTTGCATAGTCATACTTATTTAATATAACAGGCATATCAAAATATAATTAATAGTGTCTACCAGTCATCTATTTATGTGATTTCTTTCTTCCATCTGTCTGAGTCTCTTAAGGACATGGACTCTGGTTTGTTTTCCCTTGTAGTCTCAGCTCTGAGCAGTGTCTGGAATGTAGAATATATTTATTTTTAATACTCTGCAGTCAAGGATGGCAAGGAAAGAAAGAGGAAGTGAAAGGATGAGGCATATGGCCCCAGGACAGAAAAGAGTTTCAAGAGTACAACCTCAGTATGCCCTTTGCTAATTTTTGACATGTTTGATATTAAGGAAATAGGGAGCTGGAGTGGGAAATGTTGCTGTAAGTTAAACTGTAAACATTTGGGAGATCCACTTTGAGTATATTTGAGAGGTGTATTCCCTGATTCTCAGAAAAATGTCCTCAAATACCTAAACAGCTAAGTCTGTAGCCTTGGCAGATCCCAGACTCCTGGACTGGAATCTTGTTGCGAGTGATAAAACAAGTGACATTTTAATTTTCATTTGAGTGGCTTCATTCATAAAGAACTACTGATTCTTTAAGAGAGCTTCATTTCGCTGTCAGAAATCTCTTTAAGTCCAAGGTAGTTGAAGGACGTACTCTTAATATTTTATTATTGGTACTCTTATGGGTTTCTGTTTGGGACATTGTTTTAAAAAATATTTATTATTCCCATGGTCTACAGTGTCCCAGTTATTTTTTTAGCTCAATAAGAACCATTAATTCAAGAAAATTAAAGTACTAGGAGAAGTTGTAAAACAAAATTAATCCCAAAACAATATCATTTTTATCTTAATAATTTGTGGGCTGTAGGTACAACTTAGTGGTTAAAGTGCTTGCCCAGCATGCATAAGGACCTCAATTTGACCTCTGACTCACACAGGAATTTGGAGGGGACCACTCTTAGGAAACTTTCCACAAAACCCCTCTCTCACCTGAGGATTTGAAAGTGCACACTAAGATCCCCGATTCTGTGGCCAGGAGACATTCTGGGAGACCACTTGTCTCTGTGGCATCCTTGAGCCCCCCGAAAAGCATAGCACCATCAAGTAGCCTCTGCCTGGCTGACCACCCTAGAGGGACTGTGGGAGATACTGCTGTCTCCTGTCCACGGCTCTAGGGCACTTCCCCAGAAACCTGTGTGGAGAATTTCATGTTGGCAGGAGGGAATTAATGATAGCATTCATTATAGAGCCTGCATGATCTCAGGAGAGGATTCTGAAAGCTGAATGACTTGCCAAGACTGAGGAGGAATCATGTCTGAGCCTCTCAGAACTCTCAAAGCTGATGAGAAGAGCCCTCTGGGTGTGCCCAGGCCCTGCCACTGTGCTGTGTTCAAGGCAGCCTTGCTGTGATGACACAGGGGCTTGGAAGCTTTCAGAACATCCCTTTTTTCATAAAGGGAATTCATTATTTGTGAAAACTTCACAGTTCCAGACCTAGCTGCTGGTCTCGTCGTCTCATTGGGGCATTTTTGCCGACTTTCATGTTCTTAAGTATATGCCAAGTCACAATGAATAGATTTTAGAGCCAAGCCTGGTCTTAACCTTTTAGAATGATCGATTTGTCCCTTTTGTACCCTTTTTATTTCCGTGTGTTGGACAGAAGATGGGAAAGACATTCTGGGACTATCTGGTACTCTTCCTCAAGAAATACCAGTAACAATCATAGCAGGGCCCTGTGTTACAGGCTTGTAATTGTAATGTGCTTGAGAGACTGAGGCTGAAAGAACACAGGCCTAAGCTGTGCAAATTAGCAATTTGGTGAGACTCTGTCTCAAAAAAAATAATAAAAAAGGAAAAAAAGAGGAAAAAAAGGCTGAGGATGTAGTTTGGTGGGAAGGTCCTGGGTTTGATTCCCTCAGAACACACTTTCAAAACCTAAAATTAAAATTCCAAATGTGTTAAAAACTCACTGAGCACTAGAAGCTCCTTAATACTCTGTTGAGAACAAATAGGCAGTCATACTAGAGCACAGTATTAAAAAGTTATTGGCTAAAAGGTTCCACACCAGCGTGACTCAGCAGTGTACCGTAAAGTTTTTATTTACAGGAATAGAGGAAGTTCATGTTGCTACTAGATATTATTTTTGAAAAGGCAGATGAGAAAATGATGTATCATGTAGAAGGAAGTCAGACTAAATGTGACCATCGCGATTCTTGCCCAGGACCAAGGAAGACTTATTTGCATTCTGATTTGAATCACTGGGACCCGTTGGTGATGCAGGACCTAAAAATAGAGAAGGCAACGTGGGGTGGGCATGTCATCAATAGGAATGGATGTGGCTGAGCACCTGTGTGGGCTGGCTGGTTCCCATTGCTTTCTCATGTATTCGGGTGGAGTGCCCACCTGTGTACTCATACTCACTGCCTCTTATGCTGTCCGCAGTGGGCGAGGGGTGACATTTTCTTTTCTCTGGGTCATTGATGTAGTCACCATGTACCTGTAAAAAGCCTGTTGCATGTTGGTCAACAGGCCTGTTGCACTGTTGAGAATACAGCAGTGGGGAAGACAGTCTGCCCTATGATGGCAGTTCCAGGTGGAATACAGGTGATTGGCAGGGGATGAAGAGACATGAAGTTGGCAGCAGAAACCCTGTGAAAGAGCCTCAGCTGCTGTTTTAGAGAGGAGAGCCTCAGATCCCGAGAGCCGAAGTATTTGCCTGAGGTCATTGTATAGGCCATGGAACATTTACTCTTGGAGCATGGTGTGATCATGAGGTTTCCTCTTGGGCATCAAGTGACTCCTCAAACCATCTGTACAGGAGAAGAATTTACTTTTCTTTTATTTTTTTCCTAAAAAGACAACAGAATTGCTTTTCCTTACCTTTGCTGTCAGTAAGAGATTAAGAACAAATCACCTCTGCTGGGCCGGAAGCTGGTTGGCTTGGAGAAAGAGAGTCTACTTGGGAAGCTGAGGCAAGAATCGCAAGTTGAGGCCAACTTGAGAAATTTAGCAAGATGATCTCAAAAGCAATAAAAATAAAAACAAAAATCCCCATTTCTGTCCTCCAGCTTCTGATAATCCCCTGGTAGCCAGATGTGGCTTTTGTTGGACAAGACAGTGAGCAAGTGAGTCTTTTCACTTGCTCATCACAACAAATCTTTTGTTAGAGTTTTAATTGTCAGAATTGTGAGAAAGAGCTTGATGTGATGACTGGGAGCTTATCACAAGTCCTATGTCATCCGTGCTCTTTGACAGCTAAGTCTTGGGGACCAGTGGTTTAGCTGATTTTATGTGGAAGCCTTGGGGTCTCTCAGCGACTGGTATCTTACATATGTAGCGGCAGTTGTCTTGGCCTACTAGTACTTCTCCCTGACTCATTCCAGGAACATTCCAGACAAGATGGATGAGGGTCTTTTGTCATAGCGCTGTTGGGCAGTGTTAACTTGAGTATAAAGCCATAGAAAAATAAGCAAGCACCCTCTCCCCTCCCAAAATTAAGGGATTATAGTCTAATAAGTTATGAGGTAAAGAATCTTGGAATCATTTAGTGATATGCTCCACAAACAGAAGTACAATTTTAAACTCTTCTATCTGCATGCATAAATACACACACCTGGCTGTTTATGGGTAATGCTCATTGGTTTCTGTTTATAGTGATACAAAGAATTCCTAGGTACTTGCTGACTCTCTGGTCTGCTCTTCATGATCTCTGAGTGATTGTGGGAAAAGAGTCATGAGTGAAAGGAATTCTCTTGGCATGGGCCATAGATTCTTCCATGGACCCTCTCCTTCCTCTTAAGCAGCCTACAGAGCCATTTGGAGGCTCTGAGCCTGCTCGGGGGGCTTCCCACCCCCCCCCCCCCCCAAAGCTGGCTCCCGCTCTTGTGTTCCTTATGGGTGGACACCTGCTAAGCAAGTGGAGGGCGAATGCCAGACTATCTGGAGCCTGGTCACTATGCCCCGCTCTAGTAGTGCACGTGGGTGGAACCATCCCTTTCTGTTGTCTGCTGAGAATCTTGCACACATGGTGGAGGGAAGGAGAGGAAAGTTCATTGTCTGTCATGCGGGAAGGCATAGATGTCTTTGTGTTTTTGATCAGGTTAACCGTAACTTTCTCCTTTGCTTTTGCCCTGCAACGTAAAAACTAGTGTTCATGGAACCAGACATTTGGGGTTTTACTTGTAAACTGTAAGAGTTAGGTGCTAATATAGATACCCCTTAACTTATGATGGCCTTACATACCAATAAACCCACCTGAACATGGTACGTTATAAGTTAATTGATAGGTGGAAAATTCATTGACTACAACTCTGATACTGAATATCCTAGCTGAGCTGACATAGCACACTGCATCATAAGAGAGGATCAGATTACCTAACACAGGCCCAGGAAAAGGTCAAAATTCAAAGTAACCTTTCTATTACATAGGTATCATTCTTGCACATTGTAAAGTTAAACAGTCGTCAGTTGCATCATTGTAAGTCAGGCATCATTTAATATCCTCATTTGAAAGAGGAAGCCGAGGCAGTGAGGAGTCATTTGTTGTCACTAGTGCTTGAGTTACTGGTATCACAAGTGCGCTTCTCTTGGTCACAAAATAGGACAGAATAGTAGGTTGGGATATAGAAGGAATGGACGTGGTGGCGTCTGTACCAGAGCAGTACAATAGAACTTTCTGTGATTTAGGGAGTGGTCTTTACAATCCAGCATGGTACCCACTGGCCACATGCCGCTACTGAGCATGTAAAATGTGACTAGTACCTCTGCAAAAGTGAATTTTTAGGACTTGTTGACTTAGGATTAATTTCAGTAGCATCTGTGTCTAGGGGCTACTGTGTTAGCCTGTCCCTGACACACATGCCATGGTGAACTCTCCTGGTTACTCCCCAAAGCACCAAGTAAAAAGTCTTACCAGCCGGTGGTAGCTTTGGACTTGATTAGTGCTTTTAACTGATTCATTAATTGAACCTTGCTTCCCAAGCCCCCTGAGGTGCTGGGCAGCTCAGGTGGGACAAAAGTGGTGGGAATCCCTGCCAGTGTGAAGCCCCATGCTGGAGTTCTTTGTGAACAGAAAGCATCCAGCAACAATGGAATGTCTGTGGCAGTCCTGGGGGTTTGAGAGGGCTCGTGGGTGGGCCTTTGTTGCCTGTAGTGCCAGAGCATGGCATGGTGTGACTAGGTTCACACAGACACCCAGAGAGTGTTATGTCTATCCTCTTCCTCATCTTCTGCCTCCATTTTGCTGTTCCCTGCCTTGGTTGGAGAAGTCTACACTCTCGTCTCCCTCCTTTACTCTACATCTTTAAAACTAACCTTTTGTTTTATTTTCACTTGAGGCTGCAATCACATAAATTCACCATCTAAACATTTTAAAGTGTGCATTTCAGCATGAAGTATATCCACATGTCTATGTGACATATTCTCAGAACTTTTTCATCTGACAAAGCTGAAACTCAGTGCTCATAAATACCAGTTCTCCCTTCTATAGTATCCTCCGTTGTGTTTCTGTGATTTTAACTACAGATGCCTCATTGTGCAGTATCTGTCCTTCTGTGGTCTGTTACTTCACTAGCATGTCCTCAAGGTTCGGCATGTGTCAGAATTTCCTTCCTTCCTTGCAGCCCTAATCTCTTCCACTTACACAGAGCCCACATTTCTGTGTTCACTCATCGGAGCACATTTGGGTGTCCTCTGTCTTACCTTTTAGTGCCTGCTGTCTTGGGATTCAGGTAATGGTGTGAGACATTTGGGACACACGCTCTCTTAGAGTGGCATACAAGAGGCATTTGTCTGCCTTCTCTCTGAGTCAGTAGAACAATTAGCTATCTTTTGAGAGTATGGGCTCTGAATTCCCTAAAAATAAGCAGAAAAGAGTGTGTTCTGTCTGTGTCTGCTCACAGCTTCCCTGTGCAGCTGGTTATAGAGAGGTGTGGATGGAGGAAGCTGCCTGCTAGGGCTCTGCTGGTCGAGTCTGCTTTAATTCTTATTTTAAAATGTGAAAGGGGGAAATGAAGATTTGTTCTCACTTGGTCTCTTTTGAGATGATGCTTGGTCAAATTATAATTTAATAAAAACTTATTTAGTGGTGAGTATCCCTCAAAGTTGTTTGAAGGGTACAATTTCACAGATTCTCCATTAGTCTGTGCTTTGTTACTAAAATGGGACACTTGAGGCTGGGTACTTAGGAACAAAACAAGTTTATTTTACTCCACCCTTTTTGGAGGCTAAAAGTCTGAGATCAGGCAGTCCCACTGATTGAGCCTTTGGTGAGTGCCTAATGGCAGATGACATCATGGTAGGAGCTGAGAGTAATTTTGAGGATGTTCACATGGCCTTTCAGGAAGCCAGAGAACAATTTAGGTCTTATTAAAACTTGCCCTTGCACAGACTAACTCAGAATGCTAGGAGAACTGACTCAATCCCCTCCAGAGGCACACTCACAGTGATATATGGACCCCAACTAAGGCCTCACCTTTTTGTTGTTGTTGTTGTTTTATGATGAATTTCACTGTGTAGTCTACGCTGGCCCTGAACTCACTCTGTAGCTAGGCTAGCTTTGAACTCAAGACAGTCCTCCTGCCTCAGCCTTCCGAGTTCTAGGATTACAAGTGTGCATAGCCCCACCTTTGAAAGGTCCCATACCTCAGTAACACCACCCTGAGGACCAGGTCTCTCATATATGAAACCTTGAGGGAGACAGTCACATCCAAATCACTGTAGATACCCTCATGGTTGGATGTAACACAGTATTTTGTCATCTCTGCTGTCTGTGAAGGAAAGTGACAGTGTGGCAACTGTAGTCATCCTGGCTCTTAAGAAACAGAGTCTAGAGCAGTTGAAGGATCCTGCTTCTGAGGTGTAGTGAGTTTGAGTCCAGTTACGGCCTTTAGGGGCATGTTGCTGTAGGACCAGGGAGAAGAGAGTTCACGAGAGAGCAGAGAGAACCGTGTTCAGGAGCCTTCAACCTAGAGTGCAGGGCCAGCGAGTCTTAAGTTTGGATAACAAGGGGGAGAAGACAGGGTTATAAAGTTGTGTGTGGTATAGAGGTTGGTCTAACCATGTGGTCCAAGAACGAACCTAGGAATACAGCATAGGCTTTAGACTTGGTTTTGCATTCTGTGATTTGGCTTCCTGTTCTACCTTCAGAGTCAGGACTATAAATGTTATGGTGTCTTGGGTAAGGCGGATAGATAGCCTCTGGTCCCATGATCCCAAACCTCGCAGTGGTGACCAGAAGAGTCAGCTCAAAAGTCTTGTGACAAATAAGAAAACTGGATACATCCCAAAGTCTTTCTTCCAGTTCAGTACCTTCTGTGGGTGTTTGGTGAAGAAAGAAAATCAGTGAGTTTCCTAAGCCCAAAATAAGCAAAGACATAGAAGAAACAACAATTAGGCAGATGGAAGAAGGGAATGAATTACTGCTTATAAACTGATCTAAATCCAAGAGCCATCTAGCTTAAAGGGGGCTGTTCTTTTCTTTAGCATAGCAGATAAAGAGTGGGCATATGGTTATTGTGGTTATATTAAATTAGTATGGATAAAGTCATGCTGCTGTGACAAACAGCTAGTGGCTCATGGGAGTTAGTTGGAGGCTGTACCGCATGTGTCTTTGCTCCAGGACCAAAGCTAATGCAACCTCCGGCATCTAGGAAGTTGAAGTCACATTGGTGAGGAAGGAGGATCTGGCAAATTGAGAATTGGCCCTTGAGGCTCTTACCTGGTACTAACACGAGGAATTGAACTCACATCTTACTGCCTAGAAGTCATGTGATCACTTCCAACTCAGGAGCCATTCCTACCTTGTGCTGAAAGAGGAGGACTCTGACACACTGGATGAATCCCATTGTTGCAGGTGTTATTTAGTTTTATAGCAAAAAGGTTGAGAGCTGGGTCATTTGCTAATCCAGTGTCCCTATACTCTTTACCGCTGAAAGACTGAAGGAAGTTGAGATTGTCCATGTAACCTTGTACCACACTGTTTTGTGTATAGCTTAGGCATGGTGGACAAAAGGAAATGATTAAATCTTGTTAAGTCTAAATCATGAAATAATACCGTGTCAGCTACCTAAATCAGGAAGACAGATTGAGGCATCAGTTGGCTGCTATTGCAAAATAAAGACAATTTGCTGCCTATTAAGCTTTAAAATGATTTAAAGAAGATTCTGCCTGGCCATGATGACTTGCCCTGGTTTTGTATGGAACCCAAACCAAATGCTGACCTAAAATTTCTTTCTTCGTGACAAGTGATTTGATTTGGGTGAATGATAGAAAATGAAAGGAAAACAGCAATTTGCCTAGAATTTTGCAGCAGGTGAATGTCAAGACAGATATTAGGCCCCTCTTTGTGAAGTCATTATGCTCTATTCTGCTGTCTGAAAGGCTTTTTTTTTTTTTTAAATGAAAAGAGACTTCTTATTCCATATCAACTGTGGATTTGGGCACTTCCTCCGGGTGTACGCTTTCTCCTAAGTTTATAAATGTATGCATTTGTGAGAATTTCACCGCTCACTTCACATATCTATTAAACCCCGTTTGTATGGGAAGAGCTCTGAGAGTTGTAACGGGGTCTATAAAAGTAAACGTGATTTTGAGGTCTTTTGAATTTGAATTTAACGGATCCATTTGTTAATTTGAAAGATAAATGTGAACAGGTATACCGTACTATCTTTTTCCAGACTTTTCTATTTAAAATTTACTGGACTTTGTTTTTCCTGCTTCTTCCATCTTCCTTACCCTCAGTACTGTTACCATTTTTTAACTGTTACTTCTCCTGATTCAACATGAGTGCTAATTTTTTTTATCAATGCTAAGCTGTGCTACCCTCTTTCCATGTACGAATTTCATTCTTACAGTGACACAAAGAGGTAAACACTATTTTCTTCATTTTGCTGATGGTGAAACTGAGATCCAGAAGAGTTAAGCATTTTCTCAAAGGTTGGAGCATTTAATAGCAGAGCTAGAATGTGAACCATATTGGCTCGTCTCAGGATTCTGTTGAGAGCTCTTGGAACTATTTCTGAGCCAACATCCTGATGGCTGGTTAGAGACTCCCTGGGAGGAGTGAAGCGGCTGCTCTTTGTGCCCTGAGGTCTTGACTGTTCTTCCTTCTCTCAGCTCATCTGGGGAATAATGGATGATGCCAGAAGATCCTGTCAATGGTGACATTTAAAATTTGGAGCAGGGAGGTGAAGGCCTTGGGGTTTGGGTGAGGGTGAATAGAGGAGGAAACTGTATGACGATGTGGCTTAGGACGTTGGTATCCATAGGGGAAACTGGGAAACCCGAGTTGTACCTGGACAGCTTACGTTACAGCTTCACTACCTAGGTGTTCATGTGCACATGCCCATTGGACTTCAAAAATCCAGATTCTGACATGGCAGTTCTGTGGGCGGGCCATGAGACTCTACATTTCTAGCTAGCTCCCACAGTTCATACCCTTAGTGTAGCAGAGCCACTGAGAATAACCAGTGTGACCAAAAGAGACCATTAGCACAAATGCAGATATTTGATGGCTGTGGAAGGAAAAATCAGTGACACGAGCCTTAACAATAATGTCTTTGGCACAGAGTATAGAATGTGACTGATGAACAGAGCCTGTTCTTTTTAAGGGTGCAAATGTGGCACTGTAGGTATCATCCAGGCCAGCTGGGATTGTACAAAAAGGTTGGGATATGGTAAGAGTAAATATGTCTTATTTAAAAGAAATTTCTAATTTTAAAAAGAAGAGACCAGTTATAGGAGTGGATAGTGAAATATTTGCAAGAAGATAGATATACATAGGTCTGGGGTGTCTGTGATTTGGATATTCTTATTCCAAGACGGAGAGCTTGACCTATTATAGTGATGAAATGCGACCCACATCTCAGCTACAGTAAGGAATTATCTCCACTTTGCTATTATGCAAAACCAGTTGGTCACAGAGTAGATGGCTGGTTGTTGTGGGAGACTTCTGTGATCTGTGGAAAACTGCGTTTTGTTAAAGGCAGAAGAGGTGATGCCTGTGCCTTTGGCATTACTCATGGTTTTGTTATCTCCCAAAGCAGTGAACCTTAGAGAACTGATTGGAGTAGGCTGACCTTATTTTTTTTTTTTTTTATCAGAACAGACTTCTGGACTGACCAAACACAGACATAATATGACACAAAGGGGATTCAGCAGGTTGTTGACAATGTCCGTGATGAGACAGATCCTTTTAATCAATAAGAAAAGAGCATGAGCTGATTCCTGTATGTTTGGGTGCCTGCTTGGGGAGGAAAATAGCAAGAGAGCTATTTTTGATGAGCTATTTTTCTATTTTTATTTATCTTCATTACCCTAATTAATGAAGGGTTGCCACTGTAGAAGATGCCCTCGAATTCATGTGGGTGGTCCATCTAAAGACAGACAGACTGCTTATGAAATGTGGAGTTCCTTCAGAAACAAAAGATTGGGCCTGCAAGAATAGCTCAGAGGTTAAAGCACTTGCCTAGCAAGCTCAAAGCCCTGAGGTTCACTTCCCCAGTACCAAATAAGCCAGGTTTGGTGGCACACGACTTTGATCCTAGCACTCAGGATGCTGAGGTAGGAGGATTACCATGTGTTTAAGGCCAGCCTGGGGTACACAGTGAGTAGAAAGGCTGGCCTGGACTACAGAGTGAGACCGTGCTTCAAAAAGAGAGAGAGAGAGAGAGAGAGAGAGAGAGAGAGAGAGAGAGAGAGAGAGAGAAGAAGAAGAAGAAGAAGAGGACATTAATGTGTATTCTTTCTATTGACAAAGCAGATGAAGGCAAAGTTGTGACGTAGTGGACTTCAGAAATACTTGGACTCTCCTCCCATTGTGGTGGGGGGTGCCAAGTCAGTCTGGAGCTGATTATTGTCTTGAATATGTGCTCAAATTAGCTGTGTAGCCAGCCATCTGTTGTCTCCTCCAGACTCCCGATGGGACCTGAAAAAGGGGAATCCTGCCAAAATCCAATGCCAAAATACAAATAAACTGAACTACTAAAGTGATAATGTAGGAAAAGAGGGCAGATAAAGGTCTGTGGGACATGGGTGTCAGGACAGGACAGGAGGATAGGGAAGGAATAAGTGACTATCTTCTCTCCTTTGTGTCTTTTCTTCTTCCTGTCTTCATAGATAACAGGTATGGATCAAGAGACCTCAGTTTAAATCAGATATACTTGGTCACACTGGAAGTAATGAAGGGATTCAGTTTGGTAGTGAGAATGCATTTTGGAGCCCCTTCTTTTGAATTTAAGAGCTGTCAGCCTCTTAGTTTCTGCTGTTGTTGGGCCTGGCAGAAGCCCTGGTCAGACTTGACTTCTTCTAGGTGGCAGTTGCTGTCCTCAGTGGGCTGCCTGTGGATCCCTCAGATTGCCTTCAGTTAGCCTGTGAACCCAACCCCTCCTGACCTTCCTCCATGCTGGCCCACAAATTCTGTGTGGCAGTTTGGAAGTCTGGAAGCATAGAGTAGTGATCATTTACATGATGCATGCTGCTTTCTCATGTTCAAGGACTCTTGTCCATAGTTGGTTGTTTTCAGTACCCGTAAGTGTGGTGGCACATGCCTATACTCCTAGCTACTGGGCAGGCTGAAGCAGGAGGGCTGGGGCTGTAGCTCAGTGATAAAGTGCTGGCCAGTACTAAAAACAGAACAGAACAAAGCAAAATAATTTCGGGTAGGCATCTCAGGAAGAGTCGTAACTCTTTATCCCTAATAGTAGTGCTAAGGAAAAGAAGGCTCCAAGGAGAAGACTTTGAAGGCCAGTCAGTAAAAGACCAAAGTGTGCCAGTTTTGCCCTGTTGGGATGAGTTATTGCGGAGAAAAGAGTTTGCTCTGCTGACTGGTGATGAGTGCAGGTGACTAGGCTTGAGGTGGTAGGAGGCAATGGAGCCTGTGCCCAGGTACAGCACAGGGCCATCCACAGGGCAGCTATTGTTTTCTGGACTCTGGGTGCCCAGGAAGATATGGGTCAGGGCTGCCAAATTGTCTTGGAACAATGCCAAGAATTAGAATTTTAAAATATTGACACTGGATTCAGTTCTTTCCAAAAACAGTGTGATCCAGTGCTGTGACGCAAACCACAGCTACAGCAACTCTCCAGGTGTAATTGATGGATTCAAGCAACACCCTAGTGAATGAGGCATGGCTTCCTTGGACAGTGCTTGCACTTTGGAGGAGTTTGTTCAAGCAATTTAGTCTCTAATTAATGATGTCCCTGGAGATATTTTTTTATCTAAGGTTCCTTCTTGGGCCTGCTCTGGGTTCCCAGGCTTTCAGAAATGTTGGCTTCATGGTGGAGAAATGGGGTACAATGTGAATAATACTGGCTTACAGTTTAGCTGTGCTCTGCATAGGGGTCTGAACCCACAGAATTGCAACTTGCCCAAATACAGAGGGAGGGATTGTCCAAAGGCATTTGTGCGATGCATGAAAGCCATTAAAACGTCTCTAAAGATCTCTGAAAGGTGGGAAAGGCTGTTTGAGCCATATATTTTGGAGTTTCTGCAAAGCAGCTCCACTTTTAGATTGCAGTCATTAATCATTTTCTCCCCAGGCGGGAAGGGGAACAGCTTCCCAGCACAGAACTCTGTTCTAGTTCTGTGATATGTCGGGCTGATAACAGGAGCTAACTTCATATTGAAAAAGGAGTTTAGAGGAATAGAGAATGACTTGAGGGAATAATCCATCTGCAAGAGTGACTAAAGTCATTTCATGGGTCAGTTTCTCTTGCTAGAGAAGATTCATAGTTGGGTCATTAAGTGTGGCTTTGTACAAACAGCCCTCCTTTACATTATGTCAGTGGTTCCCAGCCACAGGAATTTCCTGGCCCAGCCTTACAGATTAGACCTTGACTGGCCTGAGGTCTGTTTGAAAACTGGATGTGGATTGCTAGCAGCTTCTCCAGGAGGAGTATTACTGAGAATCATCATTCTAGATGTGAAGATTGGAAAGCGCTTGTGGGCAGCTAGTTAAAATGCCTATTCTTGGTTTTGGGAACCTCTATTTTTGAAATCCCCACCTCTAGACAGACCCAACTGATCTTGGCTTATATGTCCTAGAGCAGGTACCTGCGTACGCATACATTGACACATGCATCATTTGCAGTTAATTAATATAAATACCGTGTCCCACTTTGACAAGTGCTTGAGGAGGAAATAGATCTCAGGAGGCGAGTGTCTATTAAGGCTCACAGCCTCTTATTATCTTAAATCTTTGCAGCTGGAGCACTGGTGGACAGGCTGTGCTTTGCAGAGGAGGTGGGTGCAGAGCTGAATCTTGTTTCCCTCAATTTAGTTGTGTTCTGTGGGTTTCTGGTTAAACCCTGACTTGTCCTGGGGGGAGGAGGTCTTGTGTCTTTGTTTCATGCCTGGAATGGAAGTTAATAGCAGTGGTGCCAAACAGCTGTAAAATGCAAGGCTGAGGGCTAATTGCCTCTTGCTTTGTGTTTTTAAAATTTTTTTTAATTTGAAGACTATGGAAACCAAGTTTTACAAGTGTAGTAAATTCAATTTTGATTATTCTCTTTTGATTAAAGAGTTTAAAATACTCTTAGAAGCCAAGGGACATGGTTTTATTTCTGGAAATACAGTATATGTGTTTCTGGTTACTACAGAAAAGTATATGAAACGAAACTGTTTTCTTGCATCTATTTCTTATACCTCATTCTTCAAGTTTGTATGGTACTTTTAGTGGTTGTCTTTGCGTCACTATCACTTGCGAATTTTTTGTCACTTTGTGATAATAGAAGAGTTTGTTGTCTCAAAAAAAAAAAAAAAAAGGCACAAACACTGCTAATCAAATATCTCCACAGCCTTTATGGAGTCTGGACCTCATTTTCCTTTAGATACCAACTTGAGACACA
Organism: Ctenodactylus gundi; assembly: GCA_004027205.1. Taxonomy (NCBI): domain Eukaryota; kingdom Metazoa; phylum Chordata; class Mammalia; order Rodentia; family Ctenodactylidae; genus Ctenodactylus; species Ctenodactylus gundi. Next base: position 208,121 of record PVKB01002121.1, read on the forward strand.
CTTCATGCTTCTTTTTCAGTCTTTTTGGCTATTTCAGACCTTGTTTCTGATGCCAGCAGGAAGAGTTTCTAATTACCAACAGGAAGAGATGTAACAAATTGTCAGTTAGCTACTAGCAAATGGGAAAGGATGTTTGGGAGCTTACTTTATTCCATCTCCAGCTGGCCCTGATGTAAACCTGCCATCACCACATAAGCATCTTTTTGTGGCAGGGACTGCCACTCCTCTGTCCTCTGGGCCCTTTCTCATTCTTTTCATCATTTTGTGATGCCAATAAGCCAGTTGCACAGGCGTTCCTATGCTGAGCTCTGCTTTTTATGAGCCTAGGAGCAAAGGCTGTGTGCTAGGGGAGTGACAGGCCTGCTTCCCAGGGACGTTCCCTTCTCCTGGACTCCTGGTGGGGGCTGGACTCCTGATGAGGGATGTTGTCATTTTATGGCCCAGGCTTAGATTGATTCTAAGTATTGGATTGCCTGCTTCAGTGTTCAACGTGCCGAATTCCCCAGATTCCAAAGCCGGGAGAAAGGGGAGAGAAGTCATTCAGGAAACATAGAGTGTCTTAGGGTTTTTTTTTTTTTTAAATCCAAAGTGTCATATGGTCAGTTTGTTTCCCCTGGGTACATGTGGAACTGACCCTTGAACGTGTACAAAAGCGAGTAAGTAAGTAAACGCTCCCGAGATTTGAGGCTGATACAAAAGTCACTCGGTTTCAGTGAACTGGGCTGGAACATGAGCTTTCTGTTCACTGTTGAAAGTTTAGCACTTGAATTTCGGGTTGGGCTATTTGGTTCATTAAGGAAGATACGGTCACCTCATGCCAATGCCTGTTTTCTTTAGGCCTTGAGAATAGAAGGCATTGTGCATTCGAGACACAAGCATACAAAGTGAACACTGACTTAATTGTACCTGGGGAACAAAGGCCATTACCTGGGGACAAGAGGGGGACCTCAATCTTCAGGCCTCACGGCTTCCCTCCCTGTAGAGGCAGTGGCTGGGAACCCCAGCCAGGATAAGCGTCTGACCTGCTGCTGGTGGTGACCTGTGAAATTGTTATCTATGGAAATGGGATGCAGCTTGGTAAGGTTGTGGGGGTACTAGCTGACTCTGAGGAAACCCGATGTACGTTCTAACTACAACCCGCGGCCTTTGCGCGTGCACGTGAACGCACAAACACTCTCATAAAAATCACATGGAAGGAGGACAATGAAAAGAGAACAGAGGCAGGTTCTGCTATCCAACCTTGTCTCTTTGTGGAAACATTAGTGACACAAATTGGTGGTTGTACATTGTGGTTACATGTCTGCCTGGCAGCAGTTCAGATTTGGTGAAAGTCACTTAAAAAGCATTGATACGCCCTATTTACATCGTTGCCTGTGGGCTTTGCACAAGTGCCAGCACCAGAATCTGGGGCTCTGAGTTTGCAGGTAGATGTCCATTGCCCTTGTCTTCTATGATATGAATGTAGTCGTGTTGTTTCTCCTTGAGAGGTGACATAGGGGTTTAGAAGCGTCTGTCCTGATTTGGATGGTTCACAGGTGGGTAACTTGAGGTCCAAGATCTTCCCTCCTGAGCACTGTCTTTTGCCTGTTGGGAATATTAGTAAAGACAAAATTTTTGAGTATTCTTTGCTCATCAGAGAGAATATTGTTGAGTCAGGAGTTGGAAGCAAATCAGTCACAAGTGAACAGAGTTGCTTCAGTGCTGGAAATTCCCATACTCTCTGTGGTTCTCAGATTTTGCCAAATCTATATAATGGATATGACAGTTACTAGACTAGTAGTAGCAAAAATCAAACTGGTATTTATTGACCCTTGTACTGTACAGTGCCTTTTGTACATCGTCACTTTTATATTTGAAATTGAGCCAAAATGAAAAGCAAGTAGTATGATTTGGTTCCATGACAATTATAATCTCCTTAAAGTTATGTTGTCCAATGAAGACGGCATTTCGCCAACTTTAGGGCATTTGTGAATTGCTCAGGGTTTTGTTACCATGCAGTTTCTGGCTCTGTGGGTCTAACCAGCAGCTGAGTCCTGTTATTTCTAACATGGTTGCTGGTGAGACTGTTGCTACTGTCCATAGAACACACTTGGTGGCAGGTTTCTCAGGAAGAGACTGCCAGGCTCGGTGACGATTCAGAAATGCACAGCTTCCCTCTCGTTGCCAAGACTGTGAATTTTTTTCTTCGCTATTGGGGATTAGACCCAGAGAGCACTGAGCTACATCTTAGTCCTTTTTATTTTATTTTGAAACAAGATCTCACTGAGTTAAGCTGGCCTGGAAATTGTGATTCTTCCGCTTTCGTCTTTGAGTAACTGGAATTATAATGTGTGTCACTGGGTCTGCCTGAGATTTTAATTCAGAATATATGAGGCTTAATTTTATAAAAGAGTAAGGAAAGCAAGGTCCTGAGAATGCTTGTGATGCAGTTCTGTCTTCACACTGCTTCCAAGTTCATGTTGAGTGCTATATGCCAAAACGTGTATGAATTTGGGTTCTTCTTCGTACTGCCATATGCACAGCTGATAACCTGCTGGCTGCCCAGGGGAGCCAGCCTTACTTACTTCCTGCTGTAGCCTGAGCCTGTGGGCTTATTATGCACTGCACGTTGCTCACAAATAGCATTGAGGTTAATGTCCTTGCTACAGGATGGAAATGCTACACCCCAATGAGCTGGTAACAATGCGTTCTGTGCGTTCTGTCCTAGGCATCTAACCATTTGTTGATCCCGCATCTGGACATGACAGGAGGATGCACTGGCCGTTCTGAGGCATTAGGGCTGTATAGCTCTGGAGGAGGCCTTGTGTTTTCTCAGGGGTGTCAGTGTAGCTGGGGGCTGTGCTGCTGAAATGAAGGCTCAGCCTCCTAGAATAGAAAGTGGTTCTGCCTCCAGCCAGCGCTTCAGGTGGGTACTCTCCCTGTAGCCTCAGGTCTCTGGCCTTTTCCGTGGGAGAAGTACACAGCTCCGGTGCTTTCAGGTGTCTGGGTATTTAAAAGCTTCTGAACTGGTCTTGTAAGGTTCATTTTGTATCCTTTATCTAAGATTTTAATCTAAGCTGGCTATTGGTCTTTTGGGGTTTTGAAGATTTCTTTGAGATATTTGTATTACTACTATTAGGATTTGTTTTGGCTACTTGTGACCAGAAAACCCAAATTAATAGATTAAAGAGAGTAGGAATTTATTTCTGTGTCATGTAGGAATCCGGAAGTGGCATGACAGCTTGGTGGTACGAAGACCTGCCTTTTGTCAGGCACTAAGCCAGGGACTTAGGGATGGCTCCTTGTCCTCTGAGCCTTCACGTCTTCCTTCAACCCAGGAAGGAGAAAGGAAGGACGTGTTCTTTCTCATGAGAGGCAGTCCTTGTGTGTTTCTTACCACACTTCTGCCCACATCCTCTTGGCTAGAACACAGTTAACTTGGCCACAAAGAAAGGGTAAAATAAATTTAGTCTCCATATTAAGTGACTAGCTGTCCAGTCAAAACGGCACATTTCTAGAACGCAGGACCAAGGAAAAATGAAAAAAATAGGATAGACGCAATAGACAGTTGTCCTGGCTTCAGGAGTTCGTAAGGTTGTTTGGGCTCTAATGGTCACTACCCATTAGGGTGATGTTGGGATTCAGGTCAAGTATTTTAGGTGGATCTTCCTAAAGACATGCAGTTTGATGTGTGGCATCAATATTATTTGAACATTGAGAATTAAATAGGTTTTACAGAGCTGGTTTAAGTGAGTGGGTAGTTTGTGTTCTTTCTAGCATGTTTCATCTAGTGCCTAAAAAATACCTAGGATTCATTTCTGAGCAGGTGAAGAGTTGTAAGTAGGCTGAAGGCTAACACTCCACCCACTCTCTCTCCAGTCTTTTTTTGCCTAACAGCAAACATGAAGTTTTCCTTCTAGAAGACAGTGTACCAAGAGAGGTAGAAGAATAAGAACAATTTTCTTCAACCTACTCATCCCAAATTTGAACAGAACGATCTCTCGTTCTTAGGCTTGAAGGAACTCCCCTGGCACGTGAAATTGAGGGCACAGCAGAGTCAAAGATAGAATTTGTGCTGCATAGAGCTTGAGGCATTCCCGGCTGTGTCCCAGGGGGAGGCTGTAACACAGTTAAGTCCTGACAGCAAGGTCGACAGATCTTCTGTGTTTTATAAATGCATTTGGTATTTCTGACATTGGGTTTTTTTTTTTAAACTGGCTTAAGTTAGCAATAATTAGACAATCGGTTTTTATATTCATTTTAATCTTAGAATTCAGCATATTCCAAAGCTAGATGAAGTTTACTGGGCTCATTCTACACACATACACCTCCCTCCACCACTGCCCCACCCCCCAAGTTGATGGAAATGTGTTTGAATTTGTGCCGAAAGCAGGCTGAGCTTTTCTTGTACTGAGTGCATTGCTGCATTCATCACTAGACACAATGTCGGACACCCACAACTTAAAGGAGAGATTTGTTTTGGCTCACGGTTTTAAAAATCTGAACCCAGAGATGGTCTTCCAGATCCACAACAGAAATAGTGCCGAGGAAAGTTACTGACTGCACAGTGACCACGAAACAGGCAAGGTGGGAGCCAGGGAGGGAGATGCACTACACCAGGTGATGCCTCCCGGGACCCCTTTCTCCCGCCAGTTGCCACCTAACAGCATGAGTGTACTGATGAGCACAGTACTTCTATGATCCAGTCACCGACTCAACTTTTGAAAGGCATTTTTCTTTTCAGGTTAGGGTCTCACTGTGTATTCCAGGCTGGTCCTAAATAGGTAGCTTAGTCTGGGCTTAAACTCATGGACATCCTCCTGCCTCAGCCTTCCAAGTCCTGGGACTGCAGGCCTGTGCAGTTCTGGGGAATCAAACCCGTGGCCTTTTGCTTGCTGGGTGAGCTCTTTAAGTGCCGAGCTATGCCTTTAGCCCTGGGAGGTATTTTCAACTTGAGTCATAACTTTCTGTCCCTGGTCCCAAGACAGTCATGTCCATCTCATTATGAAAGGTGCACTTAGTATCCTGAGAGTCCTAACAGCTGTATCATTGTTGAAAATTCCAAGTCCAAAGTCTCCTCTGAGATTCAAGCCAAACTCTTAGCTGTGAGCCCCTATATTAAATCAGAAAGAAAGTTAGACACTTCCAGTATACAGTGGCAGACAGTCAACATTTCCATTCCAAAAGGAAAAAAATAGGAGAATAGAAAGAGAAATGAAGACTAAAGCAAGACTGAAAATCCAGTAAGGCAAACGTTAACCCCTGTACTTGTGTGTCCTCCACATGGGGCTAATTACAGTGAGTTGTTAACTCCATAGGCTCTCCTCACAGCCTGCGGCCTTCCTCAGCTGACAATCCAAGTTCCTGATATCTCAAATTTCTACTGCCCTCGCACAGGCTCCTGGTAAGAACTGTGACCCTGTCACATATTTTTGCCTGGCGTCCCTCCCAGGTCTTCTTCTGAAACCTGGGTGGAAGCCTTCGTGGCCTAGTAACTCTTGCATTCTGCATGCCTTAACAATCAGCACCGTGTGGATGAGGCTAAGGTCTCCTGCCAATGTGAGCAGTAGTGAGGCTCCCAGAGACCACAGCTGCTGAGGCCCTTGAGTGCTCGATGCTGAACTCCTCAGGGATTTATGGTCCCAGGAGGCTGTAAGTGTGATAAGCTGTGTTCCCACCGGCTTTCTTCTTAAAGCAAAAGTTGACTGTTTAGCACCTTTGAACCTGTGATGGGTCAGGTCTTGCTGATTCCCGAAATGCCTTCAAGGCCTGGTATGGTCTGGATTTGGATTGCCCCCCCGCCAAAGCCGCAGTATGTGGAAGGTCACCGTATGAATCAATCCATTCATGTCCTGTGCTGTTAAGAGTAGGGGCCTGGTAGGAAGGGGGAGATCACTGGGGAATGACCTGGGAGGCTCTGCCTTCCTGCTGGCTCTGCTGTTTACTCATTCTGCTTCCTGTTACTATGCCATAAACAACTTTTCTCTAGCAAGGGCCTCTGCCATACCTGTCTCCCATTATAGGTTGCTTATGCATAGCTTGAGACTTTCTGAAACTTTGAGCTAAAGTTTATCTTTCCTCCCTGAAGTTGTGGATGTTAGGTATTGTGTCCCAACGATGCAAAAGTAACTAAAACAAAGCCTCTTTCCTATGATCCAGATACAAAGTGCTTGGCCTTTTAAAAATGCTGATCTTTTTATTAACCATGCTGCCTGTGGTTCCAGCTTTACAGGTACCTCTTTTCTTTTGAAACTGCACAGTTTTATATTTTAGCTTTTAATATTTGCTCCTGATTTTCACTAAAGATATGAATAGAAGCAGCTAATACTACACATAACACAGCTTGAACTTTGGGCTGCCTTGAGATTTCCTCCACTAGAGTAATTAGTTTGCTGCCCTTAATCTCAGCCCTTAGACAGGCTTGAAACATAGGCAAAATGTAGAGATGCTTTTTGCCAGGGTGTAATACAAGTGGGCTTTCTTTGGATGAAAACCTTGCCAGTCAGTGTACAACAGAAAAAAATAATGATCTGATTTGATACTTAAATTTATATGTGAATCTAATATGAAATTTCCAGGCAAACAAGAAGAGAGCCAGACTCCTTATCTGTAGTTCTCCATGTGTGGTCTGTGGCCCAGATGATTAGCATTATTGAACACCTGCTACACATGCAGGTTTACAGGCTCCGCACCAGACTTCCTGAATTGGAAAACCTAGGAGTGGGGTCAGCCTGCTACATTTCTACCAGATATGCAGGTGATTTGAATGTGCAAAAGTTAGAGTTCTGTGGTCTGGTTGGATCTTAGATCTCCCTGGGAGTGTTCTAAAATGCAAAAGCCAGGCTTGCACCTAGGGATTGATTCAGTAAATCTGGGTAGAGCCCAGACATCAATGATTTTGAAAAAGGTTAACTGCTGATTTCACTGTGTATCCAGGTTTGAAATGTTCTTTAAAAACTTCCTCTTTGTCCTTCCCCCTTTCTTGCTCTCTCCAAATTCTTTCTTCCTTCATTGACTCCTCTAATATAGTTTGGAACTGAAGGAAGAATTATTTTCTAACAAGTGCTCAGAGGAGATGATGGGAACTACCTGAGATGCTTCCTGCAGGCCCTAGAAAATTACTATTTCCTTTACCTAATTTCCTACTGTGCTCTGCTATCTTTGAAGGAAACCGTCTTCTAATTTTAAATAACTCAAGTTATGTTGAAAAAAATTTTAAAAAGAAAACTTTGAAGGAGAAAATGGGCATCTCCCATAATCTTATTCTCGTAAAGATTCTATTACATGATAACATCTTGATGTGTTAGCTTTCAGTATTGCTTGTATATGTCCCTTTTAATATAAAGTGAGACTCATACTGATATATATATATATAATCTGTAATATATATAGTTGCATATCTCATTTTTTACCTAGTGTTATGTTAAGGTACTTTGGCATGATGTTTTTATTCCAGTTTCAAAACTGACATCAGCTTGCACCGTATGGATTTGTCATCATGAATTTAACCATTTTCATTTGCTTAACACTGCTCATCTCTATCTTAGCGTAAGTATCTTTGTGAAGAAATCATCCATAGATTTTCTGATTATTTCTTTTGGATAGATTCCTAGAAGTAGAACCACTTAGCCAAAAGTTATAGCCAATTTTAAGGTCTTGTTAAATAGAACTAAATTTGTTTATAGAAGAATTGTGCCCTTTTACTCCCACTCTATGATGAAGAAATGCCTATTCCCTTGTGCTTTTGCTTTCGGTTACTGTCTTAAAAACCAAAACCCAGCCATCACCACCGTTACCACAGTAGCGAGAGAGCCTCATGTCTCTTGCCGGCCTCTTGCTGGGCCAGGTGTTCGTGTCCTTTCCCTCTAGCAGCTCACTGGAAAAGTGGTCTCTTGCTTTTTGTTCATCTTGTGGAGTCATGTTTATCTTTCAGTATCTGGCAGCTTTATTCTGGGGATTTTCACTGTGTCTTAGGATTTAAAGCTATCTGGAATTCTCAGTTTGCTCTTACGTAGCAATGATTTCATTGTGTCTAGGTTTTATCTTTAGTGTCTTTGTATGTTTGAAACTAGTCATAGTCTATAAACTAGTACATGCCATCATGGCATTCAGGACAATACCCTGGCACAGCACTTAGATATGATGGATTATAGCATTGCAGTCAAATTATTCCAGATCACTGAGTTATATATAATCTATTGAAGTGATGATACTGCCTCCCTCCCATTACACAGAGATACACACTCTCTCCCTCTCCTCTCTTTCTTTCAAAGCACTTCTTCATTGAATCATGAAGAGAAGTCTTTTTAGGACCCCTGATTGAAATAATGAGATGATTCATTTTCTTGGTTTCCTTGATAAGTGTTTGATTGATGCACCAAACGACTTGTAACCTTCCATTTCAAATAGAACATGCTTTACGTAGGTAGAGGAGGTAGAGTGCATTTTTACTGTTGTACTTAACGTCTTGCAGCTTTCCCAGCTGGCTGCAGTGGCAAAGCTGTGCAGGTCATTACCTTTGGGGTTGGGACCTTGTGAAGGGACTCCTGTGCCGGAAGGCTGCTGATAAATTGCTGTGTCTGTTATGCTTCTAATTCTCCATACAGCTTTTGGCACTTTTGCATCGTAGTGGCTATACTTTTTGAAAGTGTATACCCATTTACCTGCCAGCTTGAATTTGTGCCCTTGTTTAAAGTATCTGTGGTCCGGGAAGAATAATAGAGACCCAGCTGTTGGTGAATTCCAAGAACTTGGCATTTCAGTCACCGCTCAGTATCCAAGTGAAATTAGTTCTGGCTTCTTAATCCTTGAAGATATAAAATCTGTGGAATTTCAAGTCCCTTATGTAAAATGGCATAGCAGTTATATAAAGCCTGTGCATATCCTACCATATGTGTTAAATCATCTCTAAATTACTTATAGTACCTCAGTGTAAATGCTGTGTAAATAGTTTTTATACATATTGTTTATGGAATAATGACAATAAAAAGCCAGTGTGTGATCATTATAAATGGAATTTTTCTTCTAAATATTTTCTGTCTGTGTTTGGCTGAGCCTGTGGAAACAATGCCCACATATGCATAACCCAAGAGATGTTTGGGAGTTGGAGAACCTTAGCACAACAAGGGTAGGAGGAAAGATTGGACTTTTCTACTCTGGGATCGAGGCCTCAGGCATATCTGCACTTTCTCTTCTGGTTCTGTACACAGTGATCCTTCTTTTGGTTTAGGAGAGTCAGCCTAGTAACGCTACTGATGGCCTTCCTCTGATGCCAGAGGCTCCTAGATGTATTTTATCTTACTATTTATCAATCTGTCATTGTAGCCCATCTGTGTGTATTTGTCCACTATTCCAGTGCATATGTAGTAAGTAATATCCAATGTGCTATTAGAAGGAAGCTGTTTTGGGGTCTTCCTTTTCTAAAGAAAAGCAGTAATGTACAATGTAAAATCCCAGGATGGCCTGCTGTATACTGATTTTCTTTTCATTGAAACTGGGCTTCATAAAAACATACAGAACATGTGCCAATAATGAGGCCTCATCTATTTAAAGGCAGTGATCACAGCAGATAAAGTGCTTTAGGAGACAGTCAGGGAACATCTTTTATTAACTGTGGGCCAGGCAACCTCTTTACCATAGATAGAACTACTGGGCTGTCCCTTCTTCCATACAATTATTTTAGTTCCTAATTTTAAAAATAAATGAATGTAAAGGTCTGTGGTTACAACTAGCTCATTTGGGGGATGTGGTAGACAGCATTGTGGCCCCAGAGATGTTATAATAAACCTCAAAGCTATGAATAAATTACAATATATGCTGAAGGGATTTTGCGGTGATAGGAAACAAACGTGGGGTGGTGGTGATGTTCACATTGCAGAAGAAATTGCAAATATTGTGTCTTCATATTTGTAATTTTGCATTTTAGACTGTATGTCTTAGTATTTAGTTTGGAAATATGTTACTCATGGGAGACTACATAGAAGTGAATTCATTCTATCTATATATTGAGAAGAATTTCTTGCTCGAGGGGTCCTTGGGTGTTGCTAAGCATTTGCTGTATATAGATATTATACATGGCTAGCATGTGACTGCGAAGAGTGACGCCTGCTTCTGGTCTACAGCAGCTCTGGGACCCTCCTCCTGTTGTTTTGGCCTTATGCCGTATCCCAATGAAGATCCGATTGCCTGAGTGATGATAGGACATATGGATTGCTTAGGTAGGACTGAGAAGTTAAGCTTCAGAGAGGTTTTCAGGGATTTTTAAGAAGCAGCAGTGCTCAGAGTGTGCTTCTGATACGCATGAAGCCATAATTATTTCCATGTATGCCCTTTGTGCACTAGGTGTTGATTCTACTGTAAGTGTACATTACATAGACATTTGTGGGACTACCAACCTCAACCTCCCTCAGCTGCAGGCAGCAGGATGAGCACCTGACCCAGTTAGACAGCAGTCAGATAATCTTGCGAAGTGTTTTAACTTTCTTCAGTCTTCTAAATCCCCTTCAAATTCATCACTTAAAACTCTGATGTAGGCTCTTTTCCTCTGCTCTTCAGTCTGATTTCCAGAAGTACACAGCTTCTGCGTCTGCACAGATGCACGTACTTGTCGGACACACACTGTGTTCCTCATGCTGCATAGTGATTGGGAGGGGTTTTCTCTTTGCCTCCCAACGGGAGGAGCTGGGAGTAGCAAGGGTAGTATCTGGCTGGGAGTTATTTTTCAGGAATATTAATTTTGGTTAGCATTTGCAATAAATAGACAAAACTCACCTCTAGGCACAGTAATGGACAAAGGTTTCCCTGAACACAGACCAGAATGATGGAACGACATTGCTTTTATTATCAATAATAAAAAAAAAACTTGGCCTCAGTGGCTGTGGTGTTAGAGGACTTGAAACCTATTTTAGCCTGGAAATTCATGAGCTGCTGTATAGTTGGGGTTAGGTTGTGTCTTAAAGTCAAATTTGTATATTTTATTTAAGCGCTCCATTTGGCTTTTGGCCCTGTGGAAGAAAAGCAGTGGCCCTCACATGACCAGCCTAGAAGGCAGGGTCACCCAGGAGATCTGCTGGACTGACCTGGCTTGGAGACTTCACTAGGCATGAGCCTTTTGTCAGCAAGGAATAAGCCCACAATTCGACGTGTGCCCTTCATTTAGAGTAGATATGTGCTCTGCCTCAATATCTGTGTACTTCTAAACATTTATTCTCACTCATTTTCTTCAATTTCAAGCTCTTGGCTTAAGATAATAAAATTTAACTGAAATTATATTTGAATAAATCCTCACACATAGAGTTTTGTACTTTAAAAAATAAGAGATCCTTAAGAGCTGTACTGTTAAAATTTATCAACTTTCTGTTTCTAACAGAGATTTATTTTGTTCTCTTCTAGAATGTACCCTTGTACCAAGTCAGCCTTCCCTTCCATATCCTTTCTTAATAAATAGTGTCACTGATAAGTACTGAAATGAGTGTCTAATAAAATCATACTGTTGGTAGCTTTTCTAATTGCACCAAATGATTCCAGCAAAGTGGGGTTGGGAGTGCAGTGAGCTGAAAGGTTAGGTGTGTCTTGAGAAACCCTGTAAAGAGACAGTAGTCTCTACTCCCTACAGATCTACTGTTGGCCCTAGTTAATGGTAGGCATTTGGTGGCAGTGGTTGTTGCTCTTCCATGTGGTGCACAGGTCCTTAAAATGTGATTGGGAGTGGCTGGCAAGTTTGAAACTGAGTCCCACTTTAGTTGCTTCTATCCGGTTTCTTCCTCTTTAGCCATAGTCACACTTTGCCAACTGCTTCCACTTCTAGTGGAGTCTCACTGTCATCCAGGGTTTTGTGATGTATCGGAGGTTCAGAACTGCAGCCACATAGGATTTTCTCATGTGTCCAGAAGTGGGTTGAAGCTGGGGCCCAGTGGCTCCAGCCTATCATGCTAGCAGTCTGAGAGACTAAGGCAGGAAGATCACATAAATGTTTGAGCCTATCCTTGTCTCAAAATCAGGAATAGAAATGGGCTGGGGGTGTATGTGGCTCAGTATGAAAGTTGTGGGTTCAGCCAGCCCAGTACTACAAAGACAAACAAAAGCAAAAATGACTGACCCCCGGGATCTTGAAACACGTCTCCTCTAGGTCAATAGTGGGTATGTTTGGCCTCTTTTGAAATGGCCTGCCCTGTGTCTTTCTGTGGTTGGATGGATAAAGGAATGAAGCACAGAAATACAGGGAGGGGGCGAAGGGTAGAAACCCTGTTGTCCTTCTCAGCGAGGAGAGGGAGGAACCATGTTTTATTGTTACAGATTTGCCTTTTGGGTGATATTGTAAAGCACCTTACTTGATAATTGCTGGGACACAATGCCCAGTATTCTTAATTTAAGGGAGGAAAGGTTTATTTCAGCTCAAAGTTTCACCAGGTCTCTGTCCATAGCTGGCAGATGTGGGGAAGGTCTGGGAGAGAATAGCTACTCACGACATTGCAAGGGGAAGAATCAAGGGCCTCCAGAAGAAGCTGGTATAAGACTACATGTTCTTCCAGGCCACAAGCCTTTAAACTACCACAGTCCCTTAATGTACAACATGCCTGTAATCTGCTCCTCCTGATTAGGCCCCCTTCCTTACAGCACTTGAAATCCATAGATAATCCATAACACCCAAACACATGTGGCTTTTGGAGGGACATTCCAGGTCCAAACCATAACAGTACCCCTGCCCCAGCACACACTGTGCTTTACACTGTTCATTGACTGAATGTACGTAGCAGGTACAGGGACTGCAGGTAGACGCTGCAGTTATTCCATGAGCAGGACCATTAAACCATCTAGTCATAAATGCCCGCAGCAGATTCAGTGAATCTTATGCCACAGGCTTGTTAATTTTTACAACTTTGACAAGCTTGGGAAATAATGGGTATCAGTTCGTTATCTCAGAAAATGAAGAGATGAATATTTAAGATGTAGGGTAAGTAGAGAGAGCACAGTTCTGTGAGCAGTGACAGTGTGGGCTTGTGTCCTTCCCGCACCCGCCACATTTCTGTGACCTCAGCCTCCTAAGGCAGCACTCTGCCTCCTAGATCCTTGGCTTCCTCCTCTCCGGTGACCCTTTCCTTCATAATCATCAGAAACTTGATCCGAATCTCTGTTTTCAGGCAGCCATCCACTAGCACCTCTTTCTCAAGTTCTTGCTCCTCCCTTCTTCCATGAACACCTCTTGCTTCTCCTTAGACAACTTTTTTCCAATGTAACCTGTCTTCATTCTTGAGGAGGTAGAAGCAAAGGTGAGAATAACTGAAAATTTCAGATCATAAGAAAAGTCTATCTGCCAAGTAAGTCCAAACTTTCAAACTTAACTGAATCATAGGCTGTATTTGTGTTTAACACCGAGGCTGTATATATTTTTGTCTCCTCGTATCCTACGCTGCGCAGGACTCTTCATATTTGCCTCGGGGAGCCAGAAGTTCACTTACGAGAATCGGTGATGATACTAGCAAAAGACTGGCCAGAGAAGGCTGCATGGGGCTGGGATAAAAGCTTTCAAGCATGCAGAAACTTTTTCTCATAGAATGTAGGTTGTATGGTTGATTTCTACACTTGAAACAGGGATGTTTGTTGTTTATTGTGATACTTAAGATCAAGCCCAGGGACCTTTGCACCATGCTAACATCCCAAGCCCATTTTTTTGAGACATTTTTTTTCCTGCTATGTCAGTAACTTGCCCAGGCTGGTCTTGAAGTTGCAGTCCTTCTCCCAGATGAGAGGCCTGCGCCCCTTGCTTGGCAGTAGAATCTAATTAAAAAGGAAACCATCTTAGCGCATGCAAACAAATCAAAAATATGCTCATATCTTAATGAAAACTACGCAAAATATAGTCTTTTCCAGAAGAATCTTAGTCTCATGTTTGTGTAGTAAGAGGAGCAGCCCTAAATCTCATCTTCTGATGATTCATGTGCGAAGTTAGCTGTGGTTCACCTCCTGGGATGTCACAGGTGTCTCTTCCACTATCTGTCTATAAATACTCAAGCCATGGCTCAGTTTTATATCGTAGCCATAAAATTAGCCTGTATCTGTGCTGCTTGACATGACAGCCACTAATCATTGTGGCCACTTGAAGTGTGCCCGGTCTGTATGAGATGTGTAAAGTGGACACAGAACTGAGAATACTCAACAAAGGCTAAAATGTCTCCTGATATTTTGAAATGATTAGAGTATAAATCATAACATTTTGATATAGTGGGATAAAATACATTACTGAGTTTTATCTGTTTCTTTTTATTTTCATTAATGTGAATGCTAGAAAATTTTTAGTTGCAAGCATGGTTTGTACATGTGGCATATATAATATTTCTGATGGATAGCCCTGTTCTAACTTAAGCCTACTGACTATATATAGATAGATATTTAGTGCTGAAAACTTCTACCTATGTGCATGTCCTAATTATGAGGATTGCATAGCCATAATCCATTTTTTTGCAATAAAATATTATTGGACAAACCTTCTGAACAAATAATTGACACTAGTACTGCAGTGAAAACTTATCTAGTCAATTTGGACTAGTAAAAATGAAGTTTTCACAGCTTTTCCTACATAAAATCTTACTTCATTGAAGTGCATATATTTGAGGGAGGTTAGAGTTTTGAAACAAGTGCAACGTTCGGTTCTGTCGGTTTTACCTGGAACCACTGCCTTTACTTCTCCTGAGCCTTTCAGATAGTAACATGGTACCCAGCATTTCTAAAGTTTGGGTTGAGTGTCCTAAACATCAGCTTCCTCCATTTGTTTACCTGTCTCCCGACCACATCAAACATTAACTTGAGGTACCTGAAATTCCAAGGACTGAGACTACATAAATCAATAATTCACCCACTTTGAGAGCGTTGACTGAAGTGAGGAGACGGTGGAATGCCTGTTTCTCTCTTTTACATATGCACGTCTGTTCGCAGCTGGCAGTCTTCTTCCTCCTCGCTGAAAGCCATGATTTGGAAGTACATAATGTACTACCGTAGCTGCAGAGGTTGCTAATTTATTGTGGTTGGGCTCGTGGGGGTAGCAGTTCCTGGGCAAAGAACTTTGCTCCTCACTCCCTGCTTTCATCCTTGGTAACCAAAAATACCGTTATGGAAAAAAAGAAAAACAAAACAAAACAAACAAGACTCAGTCCTTCTCCACTCACTTGGCTTATTTAAAGTTTGCTTGCAATGCTTTGTTTTCTAATAACGAACCTTTTTCAGGAGACTGCTAATCCTGTTTTTCTTGTTCATGATTTGTGGATATCCATCAAACAGCTGTTGCTTAAGCTGCACTTCCAGGGAAAGTGGGGAATTCCCACTGACTTTTTAATCTTAGGGCAATTAGGGTTTTGGCATGTATCTGAGAGATGAAAATGAGTTTAAGCAAACATATACAATAATAGTGTTTATAATATTAGGTATATAGTCCATGCTTAACATCTGACACTGTTTAAAGAGATTTGTGTGTTTAACTCATTCGGTCTTTATAATGGTGATTGCATTCAGTCATGATACTGCGTTCACTTTGTTGATAAGCAACCTGAATTACTGAGAGGTAGAGGAACTTAACCTAAAACCATACAGGTAATGAATGACAAACCCAGGTGTCTTAGTTACCTTTCCGTTGCTGTGACAGAATACTTAACATCCACAACTTAAGGGAGGAAAGATTCATTTAGCTCACAGTTTCAGAAGGTCTCAGTATCTTGGGCTCCTGCCAGTGGTGGAAGCACATAGCAGAGCTGTAGCTGCAGGAAAGAAGTTCATAGCACAGCACACACACAGGCAGGTGAGAAAGGGCCAAGCTCGTGTATGCCGTTCTGGGTATTGACCCTTCTGGGCGAAGCCCCAGTGAATCCTGCACCTTGTGGGTCGGGTCTCAGTGTCCCACCTCTTCCTGTCAGGTGCTGCTTCTCATCAGCACGTGCTTCCATAGGTATTCCACAGCATCCAAACACCTGAGGCCTTGGGGGACATTCGAAACCCAAACCGTAACACCAGAATGTGAAACTGTGCTCTCCACCTTCAGCGCTCAAACTATCTTGTTTTGCTGATTAAAAGAATCTCATCTTTGTTGATATTTATGTTAGATGATAGCTTTGGATGACATGAGCTGTCTGTTTCTGCCTCCTGTTGAAGAAGATGCTTTCCTTCTCCTTTCTGTATTAGAAGCTCATCTAAGCCTGTTGGGGGATCTTTTGCTCTTCAGTGGTTTCCTCCTCCGTTCTTATATCATTTACATATGTCCACATATTAATGTCATGTTTGTATGTTAGGATATAATAGATAAAAAAGTGATCCTACCCTGTTAGCTCTGAGTTTTATTAGAAACCCAGAATCCAAGCATTGCTAATCTCATTATGTTTTATTTGTTTATCAGCTTTGTTTTGCAGTGCTAGGGGTTGAACCCAAGGTCTTGGGTGTGCTAGGCCGTTACTTACCACTGAGACACACTTTCACTTGCTCTCTCTCGCTTCTCAAGTGGCTGCACTGAGACTTGAAATTTGCAGGGAAAGAGTGGTGTTAACAGGAAAGTGTCAAGAAGGAGTGGGTTAGCTTTGGGCGTGGCTGTCCTCTGGTCCAGTACTTTCCCCTGATTTTGGATTTCCTACGGACTGTGAGTACTCTCTGCTACATTAGCAGTGTAGGTATCTAAACAGTTTCTTAAAAATCAAATGAATAAAAATAAAAAGCCTAGTACTTGGGGATGGGATTCAAATTTGAATTCTCCTGGTATTATCTATGTTGATTTCTGTGTAGTTCTAAATGTAGTAATTAGAGATGTGTTTCTCATGGGTGTGTGACATTTTCCAAATATTGTTTATTAAAAATCACACAGCTTCTTAACCAGTACCTCATGGTCCCATTTCAGAACACTGAAATCCACTCACCTTCCATCTAGAGTTTATTCAGAATCCCTACAAATCAGCACCTTATACTAGAACCTTTAGCATGTAGCCTGTGATAATATTCTTGTTACTTTTGCCATGTCTCCCTCAGGGCATTGCTATAGTTTGGATCTGTAATGTTGTCCAAGGCCTATATGTTGAAGGCGTGGTCCCCAGCTTGGCTCTCTTGGGAGCTGGTAGAATCTTCAGGTGGTGGGGCCTACCAGAAGGAATTTAAGTCACTTGGTGGGGGGGTTCTTGAAGCATAATTGGGACCCCCATCCCTTCTTTTCTCTCTTTGCTTCCCATCACCATAAAGTAAATAGTTTTGCTCCGTCATGTGTTCCCCGCCACTTTGTCCTCCCTCACCATAGGCTCAAAGCATCAGGGCCAGGTAGACCTGGATTGAAACCTCGGAAATGACAAAGTAAGTCTTTCCTTTTTTAAAAAGTTACTTGCCTCAGGTATCTTGTCATAGGAATAGAAAGTTGACTAACACAGGCATCGCAACTGTGTGTTCATTTAAATGTGTTCGGTGTCCCTGTTAGGACTATCCATTCTGTGGGGCCTGTTAATGCTGCCTAGTAGCTGAGGAGGATTCTTTAATGGCCATGATGTTCCCATACAATTGTAGACGAGCGCAGACAATCGGTCCCAGTGTTGAGAAAGTGCAGACCATCACCTCCACAGAGCCCATGGCTGCCTGTACTGGGGTGGTACAGAAATCCTGAATCCCACATTGTAGATGAGTAGAGCAAGCTGAGAAGAGGAAAGGCTTCTTCCCCACCCCAGCATGCTCCCTGCAAGAGGTCATAGTCCCGTTTACCCACTGGTAGACTTCCCACCTTGCACCTTTGCTTGCCAGAAAATTATTTCCATCAAACAGCTTCTGAACACCACAAAAAATCACATCCAGTTTCCCAGAAGTCACGTGCCGTACTCCATACCATGATAAAGCCAGTGGACTTACTGTTCTGCTTAGGGCGGCATCACTTGTGAACTTAACACTAGCAGTTTATTTTTAAGTTTATTGTCTTGGATGTTTGACCTCAGTCTTACTTGTTCTACGCACTCTCAGAACTCCCACTTCCTTGGAGATGGAGTGTTGTTGATGCATTTGTTCTCTCAGCCATGGAATTTGCAGCTGCCTCCCAGCTCTCATGATAAGCCTCATGCATGCTGGGCCCGGATGCCAGGGGTGAGATCAGCCCTCCTGGCAGGCTTCCGGAGAGTCTTGTTTTCATCGAGGGAATACTCAGGCTTCCCAGGAGCTCTTGTTTCTCTTTAACTTATCATCTTTCACTTTTATCTTTGTGGCTCTCACTTGAGGTAACCCCAGCAGGCAAGTTCTCTGCCAGGCTCTCTTTTCCTGGCCTGGAATGACCCCCTCAGGTCTCTACCTGTTGCCTCTTACCCCCAGACTTCCTCTGTGAGGTGAGCCCCCAGTTCAGAGCCAGAGTGACAGATCTGTAGTTGGTCTGGCAAAGGACTCGGCCAAGAGCACTAGAGAGAAGATGCTTCTCTGCTGGGCAAATGGCCATGCAGTTGCTCCTTGCCTCATTGACTCCTTGAAAACTGGGCCTGCGATTCTCGTGTCCCAGAGAAGGAAAGCCCTGAAGAAGTTTCACCGCTTATGGTATTGTCTAAGTGCAGAAGCCACATGGCTTTACTCATACGACACCAGCTGTATTTGAATTCCTTTCAAGTCACTCAGGCTCAAACGCTTCATCCATATAGACCTGACTTCTTGAGATACGGCAAAGTTAATTCTTTCAGTGACAAAAGGGGACAGACAGTTCGGAATATTCCCATAAGAATGCACTGGCAAAGAGTGTTTCTGTCTAAATTCAGAGGGAAACAATGAAATGTTTGGCATCCTTATTCATTCACTCCTGTGCTCCAGAAGAGTACAGAGCACATACCGAATAGGAAGTCACCCTGCAATTTCTGTGAGCGGCTTCTGAATCGGTGCCACTGCCACTTAAGATTGGACATACTCTATTGTGACCCCTGCCCATTAGACTCTGCTAATCTTATTTTTTTCTCTGTTCCTCCAGCTGGTTGTTCCTGCTTATGAATCTTAGCACCTTGAACAAATCTGACTTTCTTTTTCTTGTTGTGCCCACAGAGTAAGGAACTTCAGCTCACTCAGTCTTACGTGTCTTTTCTTTCCCTCTGAAGATATGAACCTCCTGTTCCTGTTTCAATTTTTTTTTTCCCTCCCGAGAGCAACCTGCTTGGTTGCGAACAGGTCCTATCTTTGGCCCAGTTAACTTTGTCCCCATAGCTGAAAAGGTATTGCATGACAAAGTAAGCATGATCAAATAACCCAATGAGCACAAGGGGACAGCATGGTGAAATCACAGTGGTCAGACAGGGCTGACTCCTCTGAGTCTCAGTTGGGACAATGAAGAGCCTCCTGTGGCTGGAAATTGGTATTGGGACAGGAATACCTAGTCTCTAGTAGTGTGATGCCGTCACCATTCATTGAATGATCTTAACATGACAGTAATCTACATATACTCTTTGTTATAAGGATGTTTTATTCTACATGAAACAATTCAAAGTCACCTGTGGTCCTAATATGGAACCTACTGTATTTGGAAAAAAAAAATATTTGTAACAGTGCCATTTGTCCAGGCCACTGAAGATCCTGTTTAGATTGTGTTAAGGACACTTTTCCAACACTGTTTTCTTCCTTTCTGTTTGTTCTCAAAGACAAAGCAAACAGATACCAAGCACATTGTGTTCTGTGTTAACTACTGGGGATGGTGGTGAGAAAAGTGGGTGCAGTTCCCCCACAGTCTCCATCTGGAGATTCACTTTGCATACCCATCATTCAGCACTTGCAAGTCTGTTGCATAGACATGTGTTGGTAATCCTTGTAAATTGTAAGTTCCTGATCTCACAATAAGTGTGTGTGTGTGTATGTATGTATGTATGTATGTATGTATGTATGTATGTATGTATCTGAACCAGGTGGGATTCACTGTGGCAGCAAATCCCAAAAAGCAAAGGATGTGTGCCTTGAACAAGATGGCCGTGCAGCTGTTGGCTCTTGCTAGGCAGTCAGTAGGGAGGCTGTTCAAGACCCCTCCGTTAAGAGGCCTTGGGACTTTGGGTACTTCCCTTACTCTTCCTCAGGGATGGTACTTATAGTCAAAGGTGGCAGTGGGGCTTGAGTTTTCTTGTTAATTAGCTGATTTTTATTCACTGTGCTCTGCCTTTGAACATCTATTCTCCTCCCACACTCTGCACTCTGTCAGTTGCTACCAAAAATATCCAACCCAACTAACTGAAAGAAAAACCTCCAAATTTTCTACTGGTCTCAAGTAATGAAGAGTTTACATGAAAGAAGAGATTCTCATGGGTTTTTGTCCCTAAACATCCCATTGACCAGAAGCTAAAGAGAGGTAGAATGCAAATGGTCTGAATTTTCTTGGCACCTTCTACCATTAGCTCCAAGCTTAGTTCCACCAGATCTGTAGTATTGTGTCATTGGTATTGTGTCTTAAAAATAGTCTCAAGTGCAACTCTTAAAGAAAGAAACCTGAAGAGTTTGGTCTTAACTTTTAAGTAGCTCACCAATTTAACTGGGGATAAGAGGACTAAAGCACATCTTTCCCAAAACACAAAACTTCAAAATGGTCCATGACTAACTAAATAAGTAGTTAAAAGGTGATCTGTAGTTAACATCAACCCCAAACAATAGGAAATTCGGAAAGCTATACCTTCTCATAGAAAGGTAGGTATGTAAACTGGTACAACCACTATGGAGAACCAAATGGAAGTATCTGAAAAGACTGGAAATAAATATTCCCTTTGGTATTCAGCGGTACCTCTTCTGGGAATATTCCCAAAAGAGTTAAAAACAGTATGTAGCAGAGATACATGTATATGCATGTTCATATTAGCCAACTAACAATAGCTAAAATGTGGAAGACACCAAAGTACCCATCAACAGACCAGTGGATACACAAATTGTATTTATACACAATACTGTGCATCTATCAAGACAGATAGGTTGAAGGCTTTTGTAGGGAAATGGAGGCAACTTGAGACCATCATGCTGAGTGATGTGAGTCAGAAGCAGAAGGTGAAATATTGAATGGTTTTCCTGATATGAGAAGCCCAGATCACAATTCTTCCATAGAACTTAATTTGGGGAGTATTGGGGACTGGAAGGAAGGGGGAAAGGTTGAAAAGAGAGAAGGGAAAGATTTGTAACTTTGCCACAACATGTATGTGCATAAAGTACTCAAGATCAATGTAAACGTCATGTTTTGCACTTACACATATCAATAAAATGGGGGTTGGTAAGGGCTAGATCTACTGAGTTATTCATACCTGTTAGGCTTTGTTTGCCAAGGCTTCCCTAAGCATGCTCAGCATGGAACCTTCCAACGTAGTATCTCTTTATAGGGTCTCCAGTGCCTTCACACTGGAAACTGCTCTTCCAGGCAGATGTGAGTCCTGCTTCCAAAGTAGTGTAGACAAGTGGAGTGAAAAAGGCACCCACGGTTGTCATCGGCCCTTGTTTCTGAGTCTTCAACTGCTCTGGTTTGCAAATTCTTTAGATGTAAGGGGGCTGCTACTGCCACCTGTTGCTCTGTGTGCTGGTTTCTTTGATTCTGCCCAGCCACATTGTACTACTGATCCCCCACCCTCAGTTTGGTTGCCTTCTTTGTAGTGTTCCATGGGACGTTGTCCATGGGAGGAAGCTGTCCCCAGAGGGAGCCACCTCTCCTCTGGTCTTCTCGCCCTGTATGATTGGTGTGTCCCAGCCTACCATTCTCCTCTTCATCTGGCTCCTGACCTTGATGTTGCTGTGGTTCCCAGGGTGACAGGTGCTGTTTATCCACTCGGGGAGACTGCTCCTCCTTTCTGTACCATAGTAACCTGAGCTGTCGCTTACAGGTGAAAGAACCGTTGTTTCCCAAATCGTAGACCGTTTTGCTGAGCTCATTTGGCAGTTCAAATAGTTTTGAAGGGTTGTATATATATATTTTAAATAAGCGTAAAAGATTCAGCCTTCCTTTCTTTCTAAAATGTAGTTTGCTTGTCTCCCTCACTTGTAGCTCCTTAAATGGTAGAGAAAAACCAACCCTAAGTGTAGCTAGCACACCGCGCCATGTTCCAAGGGAATTGTGTACCATTTGTTGCTGATGCTGCAAGTTCCTATGCAGGATTTTCCTTCATCATCTGCTGAAATTTGTGATGCTGGTAGAATTAGGATGGAAGGAGTGGTTCCCGCAGTAGGAGAGGAAAGAGGGCTTCCTCATGTGCTGGGCTCCAGCTGATGTCCTTATCTGTTTGCCATGGGCATTCGGACTAGTCAGAATGAAGATTGGGTAGTTGCGTTTACTGCCTTCTGGGTGTTGGTTTGTAATACCCTTCCAAGGTTGAGACCTGCTTCACTGCAAAGCCTGTGAGGAGTGAACTTGCTGAGCAGCACTCCATTGAGCCCTGCCAGCAATCTGAAAAAGCATCTCATTAAAAGTGCTGGGGCTCATTATTTGTGCTGTTTGCACCTGGCATAAAAGTCGACTGTACTTTAGATGTGGTTTGTCCGCAGAAAGTTTGTGTGCTGGAAACATGTTCGCCAAAGTGATGGCATGGAGAATTGATAGATCTTTAAGAAGCAGGGCATCATTGGATATGGTGACATCACAGGGCCACTGCCTTTGTGAAAGGATTGATGTATGTGTTCCAGGAGCAGTTAGCTTCCTCCACACGGGGTCTTATAAAGTAGTGAGCTTGTCTGGTCTCTGGTGTCTGTTTTATCTCTTGACATGTCACCTGTCTTCTGTGTATAACTGTTACCCTTATTTCATGTTATGATGCAACCAGGACCTAAGCAGAGGCTAACCAGATGGGACCCCCCCCCCCCCGTCAAGGATTTTCAGCCTCTAAAACAGTAGATTAAGTAAAACTTTTTCCTTTACAAAAGTACCCTGCCTCATATATTTTGCTATAGCATACAAAATATAAGAAGACAGACATGCCTCTTTAATGATACAGAAATCGGGGCTGGAGGAATGGCTCACTGGTTAAAGTGCTTGCCTTGCAAGTACTAAGTCAAGCTCTAAGTATCCGAGTTCAATTCTCCAGCGCCACATAAGCTGGGCGTGATGGCGCATACCTGAAATCTCAGCACTCATTAGGTTGAGGCAGAAGGATTGCTGTGAGTCCAAGGCCAGCCTGAGCTACAGAGTGAGACCCTGCCTCAAAAACAAAACAAACAACAAAAAACCCAAATGGTACAGAAATCTCATTGAGAGTTGGAAAATTGTTTCTAATATGAAAAGACAAGAACCCAAAAGGGGAATCCTCACATGCTGATAGGGACCTGCATTCGAGGCTATCTGAAGTCTTGCTCCTTTCTCCTGCTTTCCAGGGAGGCCAGCCCATGACCAAGTCAACTACTCATCCCTTAACTTTTGTGACATCTTTCTTTCTTATAGCCTTCTGGTATAAACTTACCAGCCAGAATTCGTTGCGACTGTTATTTCATAATAAACTAGTCCACAACTTGGTAACTGAAAATAAGAATTTGTGATGATCTCTTTAATCCTCACACATCTGTGAACCACCTGTATTCAGCTAGAGGATCCTTACCGAAGGTCTCTCGTGTGGTTATACTAAGATGTTAGTTGGGGCTGTAGCTATCTGAGGACTTGATTACCTAGGCATTCCTGATGGTTCACATACATAGATAGCTTCCTTTTAAAGCACCTGTTAGCTGTTCTAGATCTGTCTGTGGGAGTACTTGCCTGTGACCTTTCTGTGTAGTGGAGATTTTCCTAGGAACTCTCAGGAAACCTAGGTAGAAGTCTTTGAATGATTTCTGCATTACTCTGTTGGCCAAATAAGTCCCTGGGGTTTGTTCATGTTTAAGGGGAGACGATTAGCTATTCTGCTTCAATGGGAATGGAAAGATCACACTGTAGACAGGCAAGTAGGATGGAGGAGATGGCCACGGCCATATTTGGACAATGCAGTCTACTTCCCACCACCTACCTACAAAGGCTTCAGTGTCTAAGCAATACCACAAGGTCTTTTGGTGACCAAAGGGGCAATCAGATATATCTTCATTGAAAATGAGAAAGCTTTGTTGAGTCCTAAGAGGAAAGGCAAATATTGAGACTTGACACTTAGATTTTAAACTTTTTTGGGTAGAAAAATGTCAAAGAAAAATGCTAGCCTCTTGCATTCTTTGAAAAGTACAGGAGCAGAGATTTTGTTCTAGTTTTTATTCTTTATGTGGGCATGGTGTGTTTAGAGAATCCCATGTGCACTATCATGTATGACCTCATTTCATGTTTTTGTTGTCCTCACACAAGTGAGGAATGGAGGTTCGGAGAAGCCTCTGCTCGTTCCACTTATCAGCAGAGGCAGGGCTGGCATTGCTCCAGGTGTGCAGCTGACCAGGTGACTCTCACCCCGTGCTCTTCTAACACAAGTCAGAATCTTTTACATTTCTGTCATTATTCACTGCGTTCCTTCTCTCAGAAATTCTATCATTCTACGTGTGCTATAGTTGAGTATTTTCTATTGCTATAATAAATAACAAAGACTGGGTAACTTACAAAGAAAAAAAATATTCAGCTAGCAGCTTTAGAGGCTGAGAGTCTGAATGGCGTGGAGCCGGCTCTATTGAGTCCCCTAGGGGTAGATGTCATGGCAGGAGCATGTGTAACAAACCGTAATCATATGGCATGACAGGTGTCCATGGCAGCCTGTGGGCACCCAAGCTAGTTCTTTTTAGTTCTTTTCTATCAGTCTGATTGTAAGAATGAACTCAGAGTCCCATGAGAAGTACCTTAGTCTCTTTTGAGGACAGTGCCCCAGCAAACCCTAATGACTTTTCAGTGGGAGTCCCACCTCATAAAGTCTGACCATCTCACACATCACCTCCCTGGGGAATCATGAGAATCCCTCAACAAGGACCTGTCAGCAGAATACAGGTGATCCACAGAAGTGTGGGACTTAAGAGATCACCAGTCATTATTTTTAGTTACCAAGTTATGGACTGGTTTATTATGGAAAAAATGGATAAATAGAATAGTCATAACAACTTTTGGATGGTGAGTTCAACCCAGAAGTCTTTGTGAAAGAAAGACATTCATTCAACAAAGGAATCCTTGAGGATAAACTGACAGTACATTCAAGCCAGAAGTGCCACTTCTTCAGCTCCTTGCTCCATCCCTTAGGACACCTCTGGGCCAGCTTAGAAGGGTTTCCTGACACCATCCCATCATCTTCTCTGTCCCCCAGTGTGACATCATTCTTATTGTTACTTCATTGAAGAGTTTCAGGCTTGTCTCTCCTAGGGGTCCATAAGCTCTTAGGGTCTTTTCTCCTACTATAAGTATGACTTTTTATCAAGTGCCAACTCATCTTTGAAAAATCATTTCTATCACCTTCATTTTCTCCTAAGACCTGTAATTCTAGCATTCTGGCAGGATTCAAGTGCTAATATTCTCTCATAGCAGCTCTTCAAGAAAAATAATTACCTTTAAAGCAGCACTAAAATTCTGGCAGGGATTTGATATATGAATTCCAAACTCAAAAATTATTTTGTGTTCATTAGAAACCTTCTTGCAAGGACGTGGTAGGAAGAAGAAAATGAGTCTTAATAGCAGTTAGATTTAAACCATATGTTTCTAGTGCTGATGTGGAGAATTTATAATAGTACTATAAATAATTTATTGTCATATGATACATCTGTAAAATCAAAGATAAAAATGATGTACTATCTTAGTCACGTTTTAAAAATTTTGTACCCACCTGCTGTGGTGGGAGTTTGTTCCAACATAATAGTTGAATATAATTGACAGTGAAAATGCTAGCCCTTAGATTGGGCACTGCTATTGTTTACATCTAAAACGTTTTATAAAAGTTTCATGTGTTTAGATTCATCCACTGATGATTCCACGTGCTGTTAGGAGGTGAGGCCTGATTGGAGGAATAGGTCACAGGGGACTTTGCCTGGATGGACATATTTTTGTCCCTGTTCCTCCCTTCTTTCTCTGGTTCCTGGCCACCTTGATGTGAGTAGTTTCCCTCTGTGCAGCCCCTTTCACCATTGCTGGACCTGCATGGGCAAAGAACTTTGAACCTGTGGGCTAAATAAAGTAAACCTCTTGTCTTTTAAGTTGTGAGTGTGGGATTTTGTGTCTAGTGACAAGGAAGTGACTTTAGATAGAAATTGGTACCAGAAATGGGATCATTGTTTTGACTATTCCTGAAAAATGTGGTTTTAGAAGCATTTGGAACTTGGAGGAGGAATTTGGAAAGGCTTGGAGATGTTGACTGGCATTCAAGGTGAAAGCCCTAGAATACTGACAGTAAAGCTTGATGAGAGATTCTCATTGGAGGTCAGAAGTCCAGAATATCGGAAGAATGCAAACTAGGCTCAAGACCTCGCTTAAGAGGTTTCCAATGGAAAGGATAACTCTGTTGCCAGTTGGAGAAGAAGCCAAGCATTTTGTGCTGACTGAAAAATTGTCAACATTTTGCTTATGTCCTGTGTATTTATTGGAGAGTAATGTTAAAAACAGCAGATTAATTAATCTGACAGAGGAAGTTTCAAGACAGCCTGGTGGTCGGTGAGTTCCACTGGCCTCTGTATTAGTTTGGGTTCTTTCAGAAGGCAGAATTTACAGAAATTATAACAAAAAAGATCTATTTGGAAGGCTTCCAAATCTGAAGATAGAGATAGTCCATTATGGCGGCCTGCATGTCCTAGAGCTGGAGTGTTCAGTGGCTCCTCAGCTGCACAGTAGGACGCCTGCCCTGGACTGCAGGACTGCAGGTGAGAGTCTGTTGCAGATCTCAGTTGTTTGAAGAACAATGGTAAAGATAGGAGACTGAAGATTGGTGACTGAAGATCAGTGACAGGCAGATAGGCACAAGTCGAGACTGAAGTGAATCTGTGATAAAGATCTGTGTCATGTAGCAAGTCGGTGTCCATAGACAATTGTGAAGGTGAGAGCTTTTCCAGAGGAAGAAGCTGTAACAGTCTTTCTCCTTCTTCCTTTTATAAAGTTTGAGTTCCCAGGGGGCCTCCCATACCTAGGTGGTTGCTCTTCCCTCATTTGCTGGCCCACAAATCACACTCTTAACCCAGGCTGATTCCCAATTGCCTAATCTATGCTTGGTTCCTTTTTGCCTCAAGTTGACATAATCTCTCCAGTGGTCACAGCCTCATTTATCAGGATCTCTAGTGAAAATGAAAAACAAAAAGCAGAGCTGAATAATTTGAAAATTTTTGATGGTGACCAGAATGTCCAGTGTGTTAAATAAGGTATCTTTAAACAGAATCACATTAAAACTATGTAACGAAAAAGGTTGTGACCAGGCCCTAAGGAAACTGACCCTGTATGTCTCCTAGGGTAATAGTACAGTGTTTGTTCCAGGAAAGTGCTTTGCAAAGAGGATTCAAACATGGGATTTGTGATTGAATTAGTTTGGATAATAGTCACTTTTCCTCTTCATTTAAAGCCCCACAGACTGTTTTAATTAATTAAAACCATAGTTTTGGGATAGTCTGAGGTGCCCTCTCCACTGAGCTACACCCCTAGCCCTGTACAATATTTATAATACTTTTGTGCATGTGAACCTTAACTATGTAGAATTTTCTGCTTGTGGCATCTTGTCAGCCTTGAAAAAGTTTCAGATTTTAGACAGTTTGGATTTTGGTATGAGTTAGGAATCCTTAACCTGTATACCGTTTTCTAAACATATGTACAGATTCATCTCTGAGGGTCCTGCTGGCTGCTTGAGGAGGCCCTGCTGTGGAGAAGCCTGGCAGGCGTGATCAGGCACACAAAGATCCCAGAGGTCCCCATATGAGTGTAACTGCCTGTACATGCCCGACTTGTGACAGAGAGTTCCCAAAGCTAGTGGTCTGTGGTGGGCAGTTGAAAACAGCAACACACCCTTAAAGTGTGGAGCAGAGACAGGGAGAAGAAGAGGAAGTGGGTGGTGGGTTTGAGGGGTGAATCCAGCAGCCAGCAGCCAAGTTTAGCAGTGGTTTTTATTTTGGTGTTTAAGTAGTACAGCCCTCTTACACAGTTTTTTGGAGGGGACTATTTGTTTTTCTCTTGACAGTCATGGGAAGCTGACTGTGTGCTAGCTAGTGAAAATAATTTCAATTGCTGCAGATTAATAACAATAATTACTGAAGATTTTGGTCAAGCAGTTTTTAAAAAATGCTGTGTGTCAGCTCACTTAATCTACTAGGGTCTTTGTGACCGTTGGAGAGATTATGTCAACTTCAGGCAATCAGGAACAGCACCTGGATTAGGGTGTAGGAACCATGCCTACATTGGGAATTGAGAACCAGCCTAGATTAGAGTGTGAGTGACTTGTGGGCTGGCCAATGAGGGAAGAGCAGCCACCCGTTGTGGGAGCCCCAACTGGAACTCCAAGGACATAAAAGGAAGGAAGAAGGAAGACTGTTACAGCTTCTTCCTCTGGGAAAACTCTCGCCTTTGCAGTTGCCAGTGGATGTGACTTGTGTATGCCACAGATTATCACAGATTCCCTCCCGTCTCAACTTGGGCCTGTGTGCCCGTCACTGATCTTCAGCTGCTGATCTTCAGTCTCCAGTCTTTGCCATTGCTCTTCAAACAGCTGAGATCTGCAGCAGACTCTTATCAGCTGCCCTGCAATTCCAGATGGGAGTTCTACTTTGCGGCTGAGCAGCCACTGAACACTCTAGCTCTCGCACATGCAGGCAGCCATCTTGGATTATCCCTATCCTCAGATTTATAAGCTTTCTGAATAGATCCTTTTTGTTATAATCTCTGTAAATTCTGCCTTTTGAGAGAGCCTACACTAATACAGCCTTGCTGTGATTTGGCTCTTGAACACCTTCCAAAGGCCCTTGAATTAAACCGTTGGTTCCAAGGGCTGGCCTGTTTGGAGATGGGGGGACCTAGAGGGCGGAAGTTGGGTAATCGATGGAATGTATTTGCAGGGTATTTTGTGATCCCAGTTTCTTCTTTGCTTTCTTTACTTTCCAGCCATGAGGTAAGCACTTTCTAATTTTTTACCTGCTACCACTGTAACGCCCTCTCCCACCCTGACTTCAAAAGCAGTGGGACCAACTGATCATGGACTTAAACCTCTGGAATCTTTAGCTAAAATGCTTGTTTACAGTGATTGACAAGAAGTTAACATACCCTTGTACCCCGGTAACCCTCCAACATGGGTACTCACTCTTACTCCCAACTTAGCAAAGTAGCAAGTGAGCCCGTGGTTTTACAGCTAGTTGGTGATCTGTACTTCAGGCTGCTACACGGTTCTCTTGACTTTGTAATGTGAAAGCCTCCGTGTGACACTTCTGGGTCTCAAGATTAAGGACTCATAATTCACAGCAGCATGTGATTCTGAGGGTGACTTTGTACCCAGGACCTAAAGATACAGAAATAGGAGCCTAGAACTTACTGTCCTCAAGGAATTGACAGACTGGGAAGGTAGAAGTGGCAAGAAACAGGCAGAGAACAGCATGTGCCACACAGAGCTAGTTTTTGCTAGTCAGGGGTGTAGGAGGGATTGGAAGATGGAAGCTAGATTGGTAAGAACAGTGGGGAATGGTGTCTTTAAAGAAGTGCTGTTGACAGGTCCAAAATTTGTTAAAAGCATTCCAGACCCCTCCCTGGACCTTCTGTAGTTAGGGTAGTTAGGACCTGGTCATCAGACATAACGGTATTATTGGTTAGAGTTCATTGATAGGCAGAAATAGTACAAATTATGTGTAAATATAAAGGAATTTATTTGGAGAGCGTATAACTCTGAGATGGGCACATGTGTCTGCGAGACATGGAAATTCCAGGGACAACTCAGATGTGAGATAGAAGAACTATAATCTGCAGCTGCAAGACAGCTAGTGCGAGTCTTTGGATTACAGTCCAAAATGTGATGGAGAACATCCAGAGACTGGAGCGAATCTACAGTGGAGGTCAACAGTGTGAAGATAGAAAGGTGTCAATGTCTGGAGACAATGGTGAAGGCCAGAGCTTTCCCAGGAGAACAAGCTGGAACAATTTTCCTTCTTTCTTTCTCTCCTTTTATTTAGTTCAAAATGTTTTCCTGTTGGTTTGGCCACCCACACCCAGGGTGGGTGCGTGTCCTCTCATTTGCCACCCACAAGTCAGTCATACACACCTGAGAGCTGTGGTGGCAGTTTCTAATCCCATCAAGTTGACATAATCCCTCCAACGGTCACAATGGGTCATTCCCTCTGCCAGCTCCTATTCCCTCCTTTCTTTCCACAGCCATTGTAGGGAGCTTGAAGCGGGTGTGAGGGATTCACTGTCGGGTGAGAGGGCAAGTGTGGGAGCTTTACTGTGAAGTTGAACAGCATAGCTTTTTGGGGCATGTGCATACTCCTGGGACACACACACACTTGCACACACACCTGCCACTCACCACCTACCTTAACCTGCCATTGGGATTATTACCTTCCAAGGTCATGGGGGGCGGAAGTCAACACTGAACATGTGGAGTAAAAACACCCTCAAGAGTAGTTTACGTGCTCACTTTGGCAGCTTATGTGTTAAGATTGAAACAGTACAGAGGTTAGCATGGCTTCTGCATACGAATAACATGAAAATTCATTATATTTCCTAATTTTCTCCAGATTTAATGTAATTGTTGTGTATTTTGTTATATCTCACTGTATCTCTAATAGAAATAATACATATAGAAGAAAAATAGTATCACCACTTCAGATGGAAAAAAGACTTTATGTTTGAATTCTTTATTTCTGTGTTCAGGAAGTCTTATTAGTCTTTCATTTTTTAAAAAAATTCTTTTGCTCTTTGGCTTTGTGTTTTAAAATACTGTGATTAAAACACAGACTTTAGGTCTTAACTGTAAGAGAAGTTGCA
This sequence comes from Ctenodactylus gundi, assembly GCA_004027205.1. NCBI lineage: Eukaryota > Metazoa > Chordata > Mammalia > Rodentia > Ctenodactylidae > Ctenodactylus > Ctenodactylus gundi. Next base: position 238,887 of record PVKB01002121.1, read on the forward strand.
GTGACTATGAATGAGACACAAATAGGCCTCACCTCTGGGAACACAGGGTGCTTGGGGTTGGCTGTCCTGATGGGCCTCTCCTTCCTGAGTCCCATGAATGTGCCAGGTGGGGACACGGCATCCTTTTGAGAAGGCAACAGAATCACCTTTTCAGTGGACTACGTTGGGCAGTTCCGAATACATCTTGTATTCTGGCTATTTCCCTGATGTCTCCCTCCCACATCCTCCACCTTCCACTGCCCAATACAGCAGTTTTTGACTCCATAGAGAAACTGAAAAATGATATTTAGAAATCATACTGTAGATCCCATGACTCTTTAAGATAGCAAGTTTGTTCTTTAGCTGCTCTGCTATACTGGGCTGGGGGAGGGGGAAGAGGGCTTTAATGAATTGTCATGCAAAAAAATGGATACAAAAGTGACTTTTTTTTCTTCACTGGCCTCTTGCTGCAAAAAGCAAAAGAGTAATGTTTTAAAGTATGCATTCTTTAGTATCAAAATATTAATCTTCATTTGATTTTCCCCTTTTTGTCTTCATGTGAGGAAAGTAAAGCCTGTTATAAATAACCCTGAGAGCCCTTTACATAGCGGTTCTCCAGCAGGTGCCAAGAAATTCACAGATCCTGTGATAGGCGGGTCAGCCCTTCCGTGGGTGGAGGGGAGAAGGGAGTGCACTGGCATCGGTGCAGGGGTGGGGAGAGTCTGCCTGTGGCGTTGCCCTCACTTTTAGTAGGAATATACTTATATAGTTCCCTCTCGTCATCTCTCTTGCTTGTAGCTCACGCATTATTTTGGGTCAAATGCTGTCATGCTGTTTTATATAGGAAGGAGATTCTGATTAGAAATTCTGTGGCATTTAGGATGCTTTCCTTTGTAGGAAATACAAAACCCAAAACAAACTGTCTTTAGTAGTAAAAGGAATTTATTGGCTTATGTTGCTGAAAACTCCAAAAGCAGCTTGCATCAGGGTAGACTTGGTCCAGCTGCTCCACAGTGTTACCACAGACCCAGTTTCCTTTCTCTCCTGGAACTGTCTCTGCAATGATTCTTGTCAGACTGTGAGTGGCTCCCCTCATGATCCTCAGATGGCTGGCGGCAACTTTTGGAGTTAATATAGGGTTCAGAGTTCATATCCAGAAGAGTAAGGAATCTCACAAGGCAGTTTCCCCTTTCAGTTTGTAGGTCAAGTGCCTGATATGTCTGATATGTGAGCCGGGAGAATATGACTAGGCAGATCACATGGGTTCTTTCTGTAGTTGGGGTGGAGCCAGCTGCCCCAGAACCACACAGATAGGTCCCTAGCTGTAAGTATTGTTGAGCAGGTGTGAGAGAATCAGTCATGCTAATATCTAGTACCTGTGGCTTATATGGCTTATGTGGCAAATATCTGGTACCTGTGGCTTATTTGGTTTATGAGCCCCTTAGCTGGGAATTAAATAAATAATAATTTTTTACAATGGGTATTTCAGTTTATTAATATTGGTGTTTGAAATATCTCCAAACATAGGGACTGTTTTCTACCAGTTTCCTGGTCTCAATCCCTTTTTCTTCTGCCTACAAGGAAAGCAGTTGTTGGAAATGAGGTCAGGTCCAAGAGCCTTTTCTTGCTGTTGCAGGACTCAGGTGGGAGGAAAGGAGGCGAGTACAGGAACATAGACGTTATTACCAATTCGATAAAATTTGCTTATGTATCGCTTGCTCTGTTATTCAAAAAGAATAGTCTTGCTAAAACATTAATATGTACGATGAGAGGGAGTCTTACTTGTTAATTTCTCATCATGTTAATGTTTCTGGGCATGATTTCGCATCCAGCCCCACTTCCTCTGCCATGCCATATCTTTATTTAAATCCTGAGTTTAGGTGATCAAAAAGCGTGTTCTGTCTTCACTTTTCAGTGGACAGTTTGCGGTCGTGAAGAAATGCCGTGAGAAGAGCACTGGCCTGCAGTATGCGGCCAAGTTTATCAAGAAAAGGAGGACGAAGTCCAGCCGACGAGGTGTGAGCCGTGAGGATATTGAGCGGGAGGTGAGCATCCTGAAGGAGATCCAGCACCCCAACGTCATCACCCTGCACGAGGTCTACGAGAGCAAGACGGATGTCATTCTCATCCTGGAACTGTGAGTGCCCTCGGTGCTGAGCCAGAAGGGACGGAAACGTGAGGGCGGCAGGAGGGTGTGGCTGGATCAGCCTCCGCCTTTCCCAGCTGGACAGGCTGTGGCGCACATGGAGCTGTGGCAGGAGTGGGTTCTGCTGGGTGGTGCGTGAGAACCACAGGAAGCTGCCTGGAGTAGACTGGGCTGCACCTGTCCTGAAGGAAGTGTGAAGAGTATCTCCATTCATGTGACTCCCCATGATTTTCACGAAGGTCTCCGCATCTTGGGGGTTCACCACTTAGCTGAGATGGGTCTTTGCCATGAGCTCATCTCTTTTGTGAGCTTCTCACTAAGCTTCAAATCTATTTCCTCTTACTCTTCAGTTATCACCTTCCCTGTTTTTCTCCCTCTCTGCCTCTGCTTTTCTTCTGTCTTCTCCCCTGATCTCTTCCTCTGTTTTCTGTTTTGTGAACGTGCACACACACACACACGCGCGCGCGCGCGCGGGCGCATTTTTAACTGCTGAAACTGTCAACACTGATTACTTGAATGGGTAAGAGTGAAGCAGACTCACTCAGATGAGATTATAGGACTTGTTTTGAAAGCATGTTGATTTTCTCAGGCGAGTCTGCCTCTCAGCTCGCATGACAGCCAGCTGATTGTAGCACAGTGCTCTTTGGCCTGTCTTGTCCCTGCTCCACCCTACCCTGACCTGACTTCCTTCCCAAAGGTGCCATGCCCTGTGGCACCCGCTCCCTGTGAAGTCCACCAGGAGCGCACAGCAGATCTCCTCAGGCTTTTTGGTTGGAGGCCTTGCATAAGTGCCCTCAGAGAGGACAGTGGGTGGAAAAAGAAGATGTTGTCATAAACCCATCTTGGGTAGTTCTTGTGATAACTACTCTTATCTGTCTTTGGGAGCCTCTGGAGTTAAGATTTGCCTGCCTTCTAGCCCGACAGCTCCCTCCCTGTCTCTGCCTGTGCATAATTCTCAATTTATCTTTTAATTTTCTCTTTAAAAGAACTAGTTTTCCTATGTTACCTAAACTAGCCTTGAACTCCTGGGCTTAAGTGACCCTCCTGTCTCAGCCTTGCCAGTAGCTGGGACTAGGGATGTGCACTACCACACCTGACTACTTTTCAGTGGTTTTCAGGCCAGGGGAGAAGGAGGCAAGAGGAGGTTTACAGAACAGCCAGCCTTGCCCCAGGTTGCCACCCTGCCACTGTCTGTGGTCCCCACACTTACTGTGCCATCACTGAAGTCGGAGTATATTCTCTTATAGGTCTGTGCTCTACAATTCGCAAACTAGAGAATGGGGTTTATGATTCCTACTTTAAAAGGGTTTGGGAAGTGAGTAAGGTAAGAATTCTCAGGTACCTCACGCTGAATACAGGTGAACTTAATGCATGTTTTCTATTTTATTTACTTCAGAGCGATAGTTCTCAGCCTCAGCTCTAGCAACATTTGGAGCCGGACCATTCCTGTCTAGTGGCTGTCCTGTGTATTATAGTGTGTTTAGCAGCTTTTCTGGCTTCTGTGCACTGGGTACTAGTTATGCTTCCCACTACTGGTTGTGCTAAGCAAAAGTCCAAAAATGTGTCCAGACATGGCCACATGTTTCCTGAGTATATCCTCCCCATCTTTTCCCCAGAACCTAAGCATTAAAGTCAGAACAAGTCTTTAAGGGTCAGGGGACCAAAAGTCTTCTTAGGGTACAACAGAGGAAAAAGTATGCATCATGAGTAGGCACTGTTGATTCTGAGAGGTCATGTCTGTAATAAACATGATGACTGGAGAACCAGACAAGCCAAGATATACAGGCCCAGCTTTTCTGTCTCAAAGCCTAGATTCCCTCCTTCAGGCTTAGTCGTGAGAGGCTATGAACACAGAGAACCTGGGCCAAGATGTATCACAGACTACCGCTGTTTGTGCTTGTAGAGAACTACCAGGTTGTGCCTGGTGATTCATAGAGAAGACCACTTGTCTTATTTTCAATTCCAGATATGAGGAGACTGATGTTACTGACCATCTTGTGCCTATCCATGTTCTGGACTACTTCCGTTGACTGATCTCATGTTGAGATTTTCCATTACCCTCTACCTAATTTGGTGGCATACAGTTTTTTTTTTTTTTTTTTTTGCCATTTGATTTTTTTAAAATTAAGTAAATTTGAGATGTTGAAAGAAGGTTGTGTCATCCTCTGAAGTGTAATTCATATAAATATCTCCCAAATCAGGATATAAAAGAGATCTTACACCGCTGAATACTGTGGTATTTCCTGTACTATTTTATAGATACGTCTGCGCTCTGCTCTTCAGCCCCTGCAGCATCAAGCTGGTCTTCGTCACTGTTGTCACATCATTCTAGAAAGGCAATGCGTCATCTAGCATGTAGCCTTTTTAGATGGGCTCCTTTGATCCAGTATAGTTTCTGAGATGTGTGCCTAATTGTTCCTTTTGATTGTTGAGTACTATTCTGTCCTGTGGATGTTTGTTTATTCACCATTAAAGAACATGTGAGTTGCTTCTAGTGTTTGGTAATCAAGATAAAGTTGCTCTAAACTCTCACATACAGCCTTGTGTGTGAACATAAATTTTCATTTGTCTCAGGTAAATATGTGATTGATGAGTCATGTGGGAGGTGTGTTTAAGTGTATCAGAGACTGCATTTTCTAAAGTGGCCATGTCATTTTATTGTTGCTCCAAGCAATGGGTAAGCCTTCTAGTTGCTAAACCTGCCCTTGGTGCTTAGTATTTTTTTTTTTAAATAAGCAGTGTGTGGCAGTGTACAGCTATACATTAACTATTTGTTTTTGTATTAAAGTTCATGAGCTCATAGAAGCAGCAGTTAGCTGAAAGTGGGCAGAAGAGTCTTGTAGGTGGCCTCTTCCTCACAGGACTAGACCATTCCTGATTTTCTCTCTACAAATGTCAACATTTTCAGTAACCTGGTTGTTTCTTCCTGTTTCATCCTACAGGCATTGTGAGGGAGTGGGGCTCGGGCTGCCCAGAGTGTTTTCTTGAGAATATTTTTGGGTGAAGTCAACTTTAAAGTTGGCATATTGAGTAAAGCAGGTGATCCTGCCTTATGTGGGTGGGCCTTGTCTAGTTAAAGGCCTCACGAGAACAAAAAGACTAGCCCTCTGTTGAGTAGAATCTCTGCTACGTGACAGTTTTAAACTGCCAAACATGGGCTTTAAGAGAGAGTAAAAATTAAGGATTTGTCAGACAGTAATTTCATGGCATGTTAATGGCCATTTGTGTGCGTCCTCCAGACCAGTAATCTTTGAAGGGTTCTTTCTTTTGGATTGGTTGCTTTGAGTTGGACTTTGTGGCAAGTCCAGCTCCCCTGGGGCTGCCTGATTGAGACTTTGTGCATGCCTCCACCTGCCTGTGTGTGAATTCTCCCCTATAGCTCGAAGCCCAACATTGCTATGGGGACAAAGATCCTCAATGACTAATTCATTTGATATTTCCCTGGCCACTCCTAGGGACCTGAAAACGATGTCTTTGCTGTCATTTGCTCTTGTTTATGTTAAAGGAATAGCTGTCAAATTATAGCCCAGGATCTGTCCTTTAAAGTTTTTGCATAATTGAAAGTAGCTTTGAAGCAGTAGCTTCGGTGTTGCTAGTATAGCTCATTGGTATTGCTCACTCACCTAGCATGCACAAGGCTCGGGATTCAATTCCCAAGAAACACATTAAAAAAATTATCCAGGTGTTTTGGCACATGTCTGTAATCCCTCCACTTAGGAGGCTAAAGTAGGATGATTGCTGTTAATGCGAGGCCAGCCTCGGCTGCATACTGAGTTTGGGCCCAGGCTGGACTCAGAATCAGACCCTGTCCACTCCTCCCAGAAAAGCAATAGCTTTACTCCCACTTGCTTCAGTGGAACATAATCTCATAGCAGGTCTGCTGTTGAACCCAGCATAGCACAAACAAAGAGGAGGGAGAGGTGATGTCTTAAAAATTGCAGCTCCGTGCCCTCTATTTTCATTGCTTCCTAGTGAAGTTATGCTGAGACAGAGATCTCGTCTTTTATGCTGTTGCCCACTCACCTGCACATTATGGCAGTGGGAAGCTACTACAAAACTGTGATCCTCAGTGCTTGAGTCTTGCATAAACTTGCTTTGTGAAGCCATGCTTACAGAAGTTAAAATTGTCTGTATTGGTCAGCTCTTCTGTTGCTGTGACAAAGTACTTGAGGCAATCAACATAAAAGGAAGAAAGGTTGACTTTTGGCTCATGGTTGTGGAAGCTTCAGTCCTTGGTCTCTTGATCCTGTTGTCTTTGCACCTGTGGTGAGATAGTACTTCATGGTGGAGAGTGTATGGTAGAGCAAAGCTGCTTCCTCGTAGCAGCTAGGAAGCACAGAGAGGGAGGGTTGCAGGGCTTGGATGCCAGCATCGTGCTCAAGCTTACTCCCTCCGCAGCTTAACTTGTTTCTACCAAAGCCTACCTCCTAATTGCTGTGTCACCTCCATACAGCCCGTAACCTTGCCGTGGGGGGGTGGGGGGGGGCGGACACTTTCAGCCCAAACTGTAACGTTGATAGCATTTCTTGACATATTCAACAGTGTTAATCAGAGGCACCAGTTCAAGTACTGCCTTCCTCAGAAAGAGGTAAACATTTTGGTTTGTGGGTAGTGATGATTTCTCTTAAATGCTTATCTACCAAGCTACAG